>JAYMFT010412080.1:0-33320 GCA_038088735.1 Panulirus argus | reverse complement strand
TTTCTATTTGGAGTTAATTTCTTTGTGTAAATATCTTCAGTGAGCAGTTAAGTGTTTTGTTTGGGGAAAATTCTTACAGTAGGATTAGCGATAACTGTAAATTAAAGTTCTGTAAACTCTTACCAGTTGTTTGTACACCACAGCAAGTGATTCTCTGTATATCGAGTGCTACAGGTGAGCCCTAAGACATATATTTGGGAAGCAGAGCTCTGATCCATTGTCTAGCTGTCATGTGTAATGCAATATACCACATCATTCCAATTCACTCTTCTGTGCATGCCATTCACCCTCCTGCATGTTATGGCACCAATCGCTCAAAATCTTTTTCACTCCGTCTTCAATATGGCATTCTTGTTCTCCTTGTTCACTCCTGACACATATATCCTTTTATCCTTTCCCTACTCATTCTTCCCATATGTCTAAACCATTTCAACACACCCTCTTCTGCTCTGTCTCAACCATACTCTTTATTACCACACATCTCTCTTTACCCTTTCATTACCTACTCGATCAAACCACCTCATACCACACATTGTACGATTATCTAAGTTAATGAATTTCCACTCAACTGTTTGTCCTGCTTGCTCTCTCAGAACTAAATAACTGTTAAGTCAAGGAACCAGTACGTGTGAAAGTAAGTGCTGACTGAATAATGTGCTATCTGTCATCATGATAGCTATGATGTATAAAGACAGTGATGACAAAACACATTCTTATCTCCATTTCTGTATTAAAAAATTACAGCTATCATCAGCGGCTGGAAATCATTATTATGATAAAAATTAACATCACATTTATAATTGTACATCAATTAGATCTTAACTATACCATTTAAGGTACACAAAAGCATTTCTTCAGAGAAAAGGGACAGAATTAGAATACCAGACAATACTATAATTGTGCCATACTTTATGACCAATCAAAGATATTATCAAATACTTCAATACATCAGACAGTTAAACAACAAAACATGAAACAACAGTCTATCAAAATATAACGTTTAAACAAAAACATGAAAAACAACATGGATATTTAAAACATGTATTCAACCTCTTTGTACAAAAAGAGTACCATACGACATAAACCACAGGAAAACTCCCTAAAACAACAGCACAGTGTACTACAATAAAACCTCAACATTTTTTGATGACTTTACGCACTTCTATACCTCTACTAAAAAATCATTCATGATGAAAAAATATATCTGATCTTTCTTATCATCATTATAACACCATTATTTATATATCTATTCATCATATTTTGCAATCCAGAAATTACTTAACATATTAAGAACAAAATGTGTGGTACAATAGAGAGAAATCTTATGCTACACAATGTCAAAATAAATCCAGCTCTATGTCATCTAGTTTAAGAAGTATATCTGAAGAGTGAATTTACTACTTTTCTTTGATAAGTATTAAGATTAGTTAATACCTAAAATGACAACATCGATGAAACATTTTACAGTTTTGCATTTATGTTTATTACAGAAAACTTTTCATTCTGTAACCTTGATTGACACCTCATTTGACTAGGCACCTTCAAGCACAGATAAAGCACATCACTACATATTAAGATAGAGGAAGTATAGTATTTATGTGATTTAGTGAATTCTGGTGTCATTAAGTACAAATAGGCAAACACTAACAAGTCTATAAAAAGCTTACAGATTTGATCCTCCAATGATTCTTTTTAATCTTGATCATGTTACATAATGCAAATAGGAGAACTGACAGGTGTTTACTAATATTCTACTATGAATGGATACCTTTACTTGAATATAAGTTGTTTGGGCATGAGGAAAGAATGCAGAATGGGGAGTTTATAAGAAGATTGTTTCATGGTACAATTAAAGGGGTTGGTGTGAGAGAAAGACCACCTGTGATATGGGAAAATAGACTGGAAGGCTACTGGAGGGAGAGAAATCGGGGAAGAATAGATAGATAGATAGACAGGTAAACTGTAAGTCACTTAATTGCATAATAAAATAGAAATGCTTATCGCTCAATAAATAAATTTGCAGGCATACAATTTACACATAACACTTTTCATATAAAACTAATATTAAATTCTACCATTTAGAGAGCTATAAAACCAAGTATCATGAAATGGAAGCAGATCTAGCTCTTTGGCAATGACAGTGGCAGTATTTATGTGTATAAATATATTTGTACAAAAGCAAATAACAATAAACCGATACTGTCTTCGGCCCTTTCCTAAGTTATAATGTTTTCTCTCTGAGACATGTTGCTCTATCCACTGATTCAACATGAACAGTAGCATTCTACATTTATCCAGATGTCTACATCTTGTATGCTGTTTCTTGCAGTAAAGGTCGACCCATTACGAACCTCCTTTGCCATCATGACTACTACTTAAGTTTCCTTTAAGCTTACAGCACTACAGAAGTAAGGACAATTATCTTGGCTATTCTATATTTAATCAATAAATGCTAACAGTAATTAGTTGAATGGAAAGCAATGATCAAACTTATTCAAGAAGTTTAAAAATTTTCCAAATGAGTTCTCTGAGGCAGTTACTATCCTTGCATTTGTCATAAGAAAATGAACTACATGTACAGAAAGCTTCAGACCCAATTAAAGCATCATATGATACATCTTCTACCAGATAATCACCTCTCTCTCACACAAAATGAAGTAGGAATGTGACCAATTATCCAGCAAGATGTTAACCTAAACACCTAGTATCCTATTTACGATTTCTTTTGTCATTATCAACACTTTTCTTAAGTGTAACTAAATCCAAAATATTTAATATCTCAGTCTTTCAACACATCCTTTCCTTAAATTTAAAACCTGCATCTTCTCCAGATATTCAAATCACAGTGGTCCATTTAAAAAGATTCATCAACACAACACTTTCAAATATTACATAGCGATCTCTTACTTCTTTGCATGTAAGTTGACTACGTAAATAACCCAAGTTTCAGTACAGTTTAGTCTGGTGTGGTTAACATCACACCAGTTTCACAGCTGATGGCATAGCACATAGAGGAATTACGTGGCTGGCACTGCGTCTAATCATCTTTGTGTTTTAGCCACTTGAACCAGCAATCAATGCCTGAATTATTTTGTTCACTAATATCCTTTTATTATCATTCACTTTATCAGTCCTGACACTTTTTATTTCATATACTTCAGCTATAACTGAACTTACCCCATTTCACAAAATGACATTACATATCAGCATACATTAATATTTTTCCATCATAGTTGCTATACTTTTTAAGACAATTACGTCTTCCACAAACCAAGTTTTTCTTTCCCTAACCTTCGGTATATACTGTTTATCAAATGATTATTCTTTCATGTATATCCATGTGTAAGTTGTAAAAGAGGCAGTTTCACATCTAATACTATGTACAATAAATATGGTAATTAACTTTTTATTACTTTCCTGGAGTCAGATAACATCTAAAATGCTGAGACTCCTAACAGAGCAGGATGATCTGGAGATAAACTGTTCATCTTCTGCATGTGTCTGATTTTAAACATCTACAACATAACCAGATATGCATTCATATCATGGTTGTTGAAACACTGTTAAACATGTTCTACATGTGGAAAAACCAACAAAACCAGATATGCATTCATATCATGGTTGTTGAAACACTGTTATACATGTTCTACATGTGGTAAACTCATTTTCACAACTACAAATTCTTATGACCAGGAAAGCAGCATCTAAACTAATGGACATTATAACAACAATATATGATATCACCAGTAATTTTCATTGCTATTGCTCTTTAATTTCTGACATTTTTTCTGCTTAATAACTTCACACAGTGAGCTATATCAATAATCAGTATGCAAACATTTTGTAATTACAAGTAAATGGGAGAAGTTTACCTGCTTTATCAGATTCCTCTCTGCTCTCTACTTAAATGATCTATACATTATATTCATACATTTAAGTCACGTCTGTTGTTATGCCAATAACAAACAGGTAAGAAGCCCAAAACAAGAACAACATAGGCCTTTGTAGCAATGAACCACTGTACCAAGTAGCACTGGTTTACACAATGAAACACTGGTGGACCCTAACAAACTATTAGGATACAGAAAGCAAATCTATCATCATTTTCACTATGTTGCACTCATCATTAAGAAATCAAATTTTCATTATAATAATGAACTAAAATTTTATTTTCAGATTCTGAATGAAATTCACTTGTAAAACATCATGTAAAATATCTTGCTAGAATGGCCATAAATCTGTTTTTCTAACTGTGATTGTTCAGCTGTTCCGAGGGCTTAATGTTTCTGAAGGATATAGATATTTAATGGAGAGAAACACAAATATCCATATCAATTTCATGTGGACAACGGATGTGAAGCTTCATGAATATCATCATCATGAAAGTACGAAGAAATATATACAGCCAACATAAATGTATCCACAAGCAATGCATGATGTTCATTATGTCTTTCTCAAATGGCAACACATAAAACTATCATAAAACACTGTCAGAATTATTCTTTGCAGGTCGTGGGTCATGCTCTATATCACCGCAACCGTCAAGTCCAAACACCTGAAGATTCCTATATCTGAAAATATTTAACAAACATTATTGTTGATCTGAATGTTTTCAAGTTGTTAATTAAAGTGATTGGTTGTAAACTTAATGATAATTAACTTTTGAGTGATAAGGCTCATTAACTTTAATATAACTGTGTGCACTGGAGTGGAAGTAATGTAGTCACGAAATGCAAACCCTAAAGTAAATATGTACAAACACAACAGGTTTTGGTGCTAGAGAATGGATGTGAGTAAATGAAGTTTTTAATGTGGAACACGGCGAACAAGCACATAAAATAAAAAAAACGAGTTCTATCCCAGTAAGTATAAATAAATGTGGACAGAGGAAATGAGGAACAAGTAGAGAGAACAGAAAATGGGGGAAAACTGCAAAACCATCAGCAGCTGGGAAATTAATCCTTTCTATCTGATTACTTAAACTGAGCAGTCTAATTCCTACTTTTATAGTATTAATGCTATGTTAGCAAAACTATTTCCATATGATACTTCTATTTACCATAAGAATTACAATTCTTACATCAAAAGTAAATGAAATGCACACTGGGGCTCCTTACCGTATTCTCAAGACTCCCAAAACAAAAAGTCTTGAATCTTTGTCCATTGAAGTCCACCAATCTGTGCGACCAAGAATTCTGAGATCACTTGTTTCAAGAAGTATGCTTAGTATAGCATCACCATCTAAATCATGCTGCAACCCAAGCCTAAGTTCTTCAAGCCTACACAAGCCATTTCTTCTAACAGCACAGAATAACTGAAATCAAGTTATATCAAGTTACATCAAGGTATCACTTTAAGGGAGTTCCAGTCGGAACAGGCATCGCATATATAGACAGATAGATATAAAGGTACAACCAATCTATATTTGAGTTCAGTCTCTTTGTACAGTATCTTAATGTTCAAGACAATATATAGAAAAACTAAAATGTCTAATTTTCAACTGCTATTCACAATCAAGCAAACACTGAAGGAGTACATGCACAAATAAAACACAATCTAGCATAATCAACCTTTTTTGAGCTATCAATGTTGTATTAAAAATTTTGGTCCGAACAAACACATCTTTCCTCAAAGATGCACTTTAAATTCTTACTTCACCAAATGCAACCTTCTTTATCCTCCTTAATACCATTCTACTAATTTTTTTTAACACATACTTAATAAACAAATAATACTTAAACCATTACTCTCCTTTGTTACACTAGCCCTATATCGTTTTTATATATACTTTGTAAAATATCTTCCCTCCCATTAACTATTTTCATGGTTACTTTTCCTCATGAAAAACTGGTTGCCCAGGTAATAAGGTGTGGATTGACAAGCATACTATTGGAGCTCCAAGGAAAGTAATAAGGAAAAAAGTGTTACATATATATGTGTTAGTTAAAGCAGCAAAAGCTAAACTAATATACACTAAAGAAAGAAAAAGAAGACAATTCATGCAGCACATATGTTTAGTAAAGGCATGTGATAATACAAAAGAAATAGAATTTTCATTGTCTAAAAAGAATAGGGAAAACTTGTGAATGCTGAATAGAGCTTTAATAATATAAGCAACAGATGTGTAAGAGTAATGGTTATATTAGTGAATGGTTTCAAAGAAACAGGCACATGCATCAGGGCTTTGTAATGTTACTAATGTTTGTTTAATATTTTAGAGACTGGAATTATATGAGAGTAGTGAGGTAAAAAGATTGTGGTATTCAGATAATGATGGTAGACGAGAAAGGAAGATACCACAGTCTGTATGCAAATGATGCTCTTCTATTAGATGAAAGTGAAGAGGAGTTGTGTTATGGTAAATCACCACCTTGATGTTTGCTGGAGAATGATATTGAAGTTTAACAAGGGTATGAGTAACATTCTTTTGTTTACGAAAGAGATAGCCAACAAGAGTATAATATCAATTTCAACACAGAAGAAATATAAGTATTAATTGAGTTTAGGAATTTGGTAGAGATGATCAGTACAAACAGTAGGGAGAATGCCTAAGTTGAAAGTACAATTATATAAGGAAAACAATTAAAGGAGAAATGTAGGCTTTAGTCCATGGAAAGAATCTGCGAATAAAGTGTTCAAGAAGCTTGCTTGATGGAATGCTTGTTCCAATATGGATGTGATGTTCTAATTTTCCTAGGTTCAGATTGGTTAAAAAAAATTAGATAACCAATTCTCTATTGAAGACATAGCTCAGTAGCATCAGGGAGAACACTTACTCAAAGAGGGTAAAGACAGTTTTACCCCGAATTTAAGTGTATCTAAAAGACTGACAAAGATTTTATCCTCTCTAGCCCCACAACTATATGTGCAAGACCAGATAATGTTTGTTCATAGAGCCCCAATAACCATTACAATAACTCGCTATGGCCTATGACATCACATACACATAGATGCATGGGCTCCATCCAGCAACCTGACTTAAGTCTGGAATGTGTATGTGCATAAATCTATGGAAGTAAAGACATAATAAACCCTCTTTCACACTCACAAATTCTCTCACCCTTTCTTTCTGCCTAACCACTTGTTAACAGTCCAAAAGCATACAACATGGTAGTTCTTTCAACTCAGTGAGAGCAGAAAAGTTACAGAACTGAAACTTGGCCATACCATATTCCTCTCAATGTAATTGGTGTAAAGGGTGAGGCTCTTCAGATTTCTACACCATGCAAGTAAAACATCTAGCACGTTCTGTAGACCTTGTTCTCTCTGGAAAAATAGTGTGTGTCAACTACAATTAAAGGGTAATGAAAAGGATATTCCACTTTGTAGTGCAGATATGTATTTTTGCATACATTTTTTAAGATCAAATTTAATTCTGCATTCATGATATTTCTATTTGCCTGAACTGAATATATATATAACACAGCAAGAATATTGCTACAGTGTAAAATTCTTGTCAAAAAGGTAATGATACATAAATACAACAATGTTTAACAGTCTAACAGCATTCATATTACCTCAATTCTACCAAAATCTCCAATGAAGAGAGAGCCTTGGTAGTAGAGGTGAGTTAACTTGGTGAAAACTCTCCCTCCATCCCATGGTGCATCGCTCTCATCTTCCTGTGACCCAAGTACCCACAGATGAGTCACTTGAGGAAAACATATAGAGAGGGCACCTAAATGACTTGCATCCACGCAAGATGGTTCCGTCAGGGTTATCTCTGTTACCTGATTGCTAATAGGCATAGGATCCTCATTGATTGCTATCTGTGAATGGAGGAGTAACCATTCAAGACCACACAGAGTGACTTTTTGTAAATGTTGCAGAGTTGCAAGTACTTGAAAGTGAGACTTGATAACTCCATCACTGCAGTGTTGTATGGTGACATGTTCCAAGAGTGGGCATGCCTTACAGATAGCATTAATGCTCACTTCCGCAGGGGCAAGTGTGTATGATGTTCGAGCTAATGAAAATGGAGTATCCTGTGACGTACCAAGGAGATCCTTTATTACTACAGCCTGAAGATCATACCCACCATCCACAATAGCATCTAGTCTTCTAAGAGGCAGAAGTTTCACTATTGCCTTTATGCCAACATATGTGAGCCATGTCTCACTAACATTTAGGTACTGTAGATTTTTCATCATCAACAAAGCAGGAATACAGTCACTGAAGTTAGTGACTTTCCCAAACTTTTCCACTGAATTTGGATCAAGCCCAGAGTCTGTGATAGCTCCATACTTCATGTCCAAATAGGTTAGATGAGGGCTATTCAAAGCCAGGCCCAGTAATAACTTGTTGATTTTGCTGCTCGGAATTTTAATATGGCGTAATGTTAAATGTCTAAGTAATGGCATTTTAATTAGTGCTGAGGAAAGAAGTTCAAATTTGCTTACAGAATATTTCCATACACTTTCTTTATAGCTGACAAATATTTTCAGGCTTTTAGCATGTTTTAGGGCCATTAAATATTTTGAAGGATTTCTTGTAGGAAATTTGAACTTATCAACATCAATCTGTGTTATAGATGGTGACAACAGCATTAATGCCAGTTCATCAATAATATCAAGAATATTTCTATCTAAAGAACGGTTTGTAATACTATCAAATACTGGAGCTAGTTTATCAAGAAATTCTGCATGATAGTTAGGTGGTACAGATCGCAATAAATCCCTTAAAAATGATGCACATGTTTCAGTAAACTGAATTTTCACAAAACGACTGACTAGCTGCTTTAAAAACATAACACCATTTTTCACTGAGAGAGAGGATAAAGTCATAACACCATTTTCACATTCTGCCATGATTTTTGTCTCACAATTTGGAATGTTTAAATGTGAAAGGTAAGTTATCTTAAACTCACAGGATATACATTATGGTATATTTTCACTTTTGCCATTCTATACTACATGAAACTAACTTTTTTCTGATTTCTTTCTGTGGAGTTGTTACAGCTTTTCTGGGGCTCCTTTGTGTTTTGCAAATCTTACACTTGACTGTCATTTGACTTCCAACATGTGTTCCATTACTCTGTAAAGTAATATGCATATGAGAACAACAGAAACAAACCCAAAATTAGCATACTACTCTATCGTAAAAAATGTCCTGTTTACAAAACAATAAATTCTGAAGACACAAGTCAAGATCAGTACGGAGATAACTCTGTACATATCAGTGATTAAAATTTGGAAAACAGCTTATCTGGTATAGCACTGAAGATGCTCCTCATATTTCATAAAGCATGAAACAAATTTACAATGACAATAAACTTTAGAATACAGAAATATGAATGAAGATAAACAATCAGTCCTTTACATCACAATCATCTTTTCATCATACACCAGACAAGCCACAACTTTATATTAATCAAATTTGCTCATAACTGTATGAAAATAAGTATGCTGAGTGGCGTTAATTTTTTGCTACCTTTTCGTCTATGACCATTTTCAAAATTTCAATTACCCTCTGATCGGTAAAGGCATCAATCAAGAGTTTAATCTGTGGGAACTGGATGACTTCATTATCTTCATTACTATCTTTGTTATTTACACTCCGTTCTTCCTTGTCCACTGACATATCACTTTTCATCCATTCCCTTTCATCTTGAGATCCTAGCACCATACTCATATATTCAAAAAATGACATTTTAGGTACCTTTGCAATATTATGATTCACACACCACTGTTCACTTCCCCAATTACCATCAACAAGTTCTGGTTCTAAACTAGCTTTCTTATCTTTGGATGGTAAGAACTGTTTTGTAATTTCAACTTCCCATGAAGACATTCCACATGATGAAGTGTCCTTGTCGTCAGTTTCAGTAATGCTATTATCTTTGGGGCAGGAAGTCGGAAAAACTCGATGAACCAAAAGATTTAAGAGCTCATGTGATACCATGGTTGCAACATCCATCATATTAGGATTAAACACAGAACTAATAATGTCAAGAGACTGGACCCCTTGACAAAGACTGCCAACCTGGTACATAACAAGTGCTTCTTTTATCCGCTCCTCATGATCAGAAGGTAGCTCTATCCATGTGTTTATACTCACTGCAAAGTCCAAATTTTCCACAAAGTGCCACCACTGCTTTGGAACAAAGAGCACATCACCTGGTTCAAGTGTGACTACATATGGTGTGCTAGAACACAGCTTTGGATGAGAGTTCAGACTGGGATGGGGAAAACCAACTTCGCTATATATACTTGATTCTTCATAAGGGATGCGTGTGGGTGACAGGAACTGTGACTGAGATTTTGGAAATAGTACCCATCTTTTTCTACCACTTATTTGTGCCACAAGGTTGCAACCATAAGTATCTATGTGACATGGAGTATTAGCTCCAGTTGTGCCTATCCAAAGAGTACTGTCCTGAGGTCCTCTATCAGGAAAACCAAAGATACCCCAGTCAACTGCATCTTTCATTTGATCCACGTTCTCTATGTTCTTCAAATAAAAATAATCAAAGTAAGCCCAGTGATCATTAATGTCAATTTCTTGACCACAGGAAGTAAGACAGGTCCTTTGCCCTTGTGACCAATCCAGAAACTCAGAATATGTCAGATTTGCTCTCAAACATGTTGTTTCCCACTGAGGAGCTGAGAGTAGCATCTTCTCCTTCACCCTATGACCAATTCGAAACTTTAGCACTTCCTCACCAAAAACTTTACCCCAGTCTCTGACATCCCAACCCATACATTTCCAAAGAGGTTCACTTGGACCGTCACACCTGTGTGATGAAAGATAACTTTGAAATACCAAAGGCTTTGTTAAATCGTGGAGGATAGCCTTTCTGATCTCATCCGGACCAATGCATTTAATCTGTTCTCCATTCAATCTACTAGCACCTTGGCATACTCGCTTCGCTAATGGTTCCGCCATGTCATCACCTTTATTGATAAATACTTGATCTCAGGGACAGTTTTTGCCAGTAATCCATGTAATCTGAAAAAGAATTACTTTCATTAAAAAATGAGTACAATATTATACTTGTTAAAGATTGATCAAAAATTAAATCACTGTAATAATGTAACACTGTCATCATGCTTTTTAACTTAAGGTTTTTCAATGCAAGAAACAAAAAATTAAACGGTTAAGCAGTTTTCCTGATCTATAGAAAAGTAATGCAGTTATGCAGAGGACTATCTGATGGTCCTAAACTACACAAACAAAATTAGAAGGAATTCGTTAAGATTCCTGAGAAAGACAGGACATCCCCTAATCACAATCTTAAGTTATTCTAAAAATGTGTATTTCAAAAAATAAAAAAACTATTTCTCTCCATGAGGCAGAGTTCTATATGCAATAAAGATGGCACTTGCTCATGTGTTATGAATGTTGCTTCATAAACATGACTATCCATGAGGAATTTATCCTCTTTGACAGTCATACAGTTTCAACTTGGTGGAACAATATTCCAACATTATAGGGCACTGTTCATCAATGTTCCCAAGTAACCATACAGTTCAAGACATACCTTCCAATTTAAAAGAAGTTGGGAAAAGGCAACCTGTACAAGGAATGGAATATGGGTACCTGTCAATCTAGGCATCAATAAAACATACCATTCAATTTAAATGAGTGCAAGCAGAGGAACCCCATACAAGCGCAGGTATGGTTCCGCAACATAACCCATACAAGCAAGGAAGCATTCCGTAGAGGGTTAATATTATCCAATGAAATAAATGTCTCCAAATCAAGCTCTGCAACCCTTACTGTACTCTCTAAACACTACACTAACACTGCTGAACAGAATCACTAGCTTTTCAATGCTAACAGCAATGGGGAGATAATCTGGATCTCCTTGTATAACAAGGAATCAACAAATATTATGAATATCTCACCTAAAGCTGATATTAATGGTACAAATATGCTAACGTTTATGTGGTGTGCTGTTGGGAATAATGATGAATGACAGTTTGTTACAAGACTGGGAGTCATAACCTCCAGCTGCCCCCATATACCATCTGCTGTGTAATGCTTTTAAAAAGCCAGTAGGAGTGTTACTGGACCCCACCTGTTTAAGGATACACCATAAGTGAAAACCTATCTTTTGTACAGCTGTAGCATCATTAGTTGATAGAAAGCAAAGTCTCGTCAAAGAAATCTCCTGTCAAAGGTGTCTATCCTGTCCTGCTAATAAGTGTAGTACAGTCTTGGAGCTGCAAGAGTCCCTGGGGTAACACCCAGGCAATTTCAGAAAGGGGTTCTGGGGTAAATGTTCAAACAGACAATAAGCACAAAACCAAAGTTATGAGTGTGTCTAGTATTTTGATTAAAACATTGCAAATTAAGACATATTTCAGTTGCTACGGGAAGCAGGGTGGGTTTTCATACATTATGTTAAATTCTACAAGTGGTTCAGCAACTTTCATCAACTGGATATTTTCCCCTATCTTCATAGCCCTCCCCACCATCACTTCTTTATTATTACCGGATAAATGCAGCCAATCACACAGTGTTGATTTACATCAACTTCTACTTTATGTATAGCGTCCACTGATACGTGTTTCTTCAAAATTCACAAGTTGCTGCTATGATGAACCTACAACTATACAATCTTACTCCAAGTTTTCCCTTGTCTTCATCACCCTCCTCACTACTATCTTATATTCTATCTTCATACAATCACTTAATGTCATTTTATTTTATCAATGACCTTTCAAGTTGTTTCTACTAATTATTTGAGTCCAGTGACATGCACTTCTTCCACTTCTACATGTGACTTCTCTGGTGACCATAAATTTCACATTTATCAACTGAAGTAAACTTTCACCCATACATCTTAGTTAGGGTTTACTATGGGTTTTCAAGCAAGCAAAGATTTTTTTCTTGTGCTTTAAAGTCCCTCCCTACTTTCCAATTTGCCGTTATTAAAAAACTAACCTGATAATCTGATGTATGGCAACGTTGGCAATAAAGCCAGGCTTGTTTCCTCCAGTAATAACCTAAATATTCATGATGATCATCAAAAAGTTGTTGAACAAGAGCAGGTAAATCCATCACAAAATCTGAATACATTAGTACAGAAGACTAAAGGTTACAGTACAGGTTCATGTATTATAGGCTGGCGAGATGAAATCCTCCAAGATTAAACATTTCCTTACCAAATTTCGGATATCTACATTAATTACTCGAATGTTCTAATGACATTTTACGCTTCTTGTCCCTTTTATGTTGGAAACATTAAGAAACCTAAGTACCCACTTTAGAGTCACTCGTATGTACTCGCCGGGTATCAGCTCTTATATCAACTACTTGTGCCCATACCAACCAAAATCTTCAGCAACCTAAGTTTACAAAATAGTTACATCTAACAATCAGAATGAACCATTGTAATTATAGTAAAACAGTTTAGTTTTTTAGATACCTAAGGTAGCAAGGAGCAGATCTCAAGACACCACACATTTCCAGCGAATGATGAAGATAGCGAGCATGTCAAAAACCTGATAAGACTTGACGCATATAATCGTTAGCGAATTTACGAAAATTTTTATTCTTAATTCATTCCATACGAAATTTTGTATTATTTTAATTCAAACATTTTCTTTCGTGTTTTGAAACATTCTTAAGAATAATAAAATCAAAACAGAAAACGGCTTTTAGGAGAAAGGTATCCCTAACTCTATACCACCAACTATTTTCAGCTGCTTAATGAAAAACTCACAGCTCAGTGTACGGTGTATGAAGGTTCCTAAGCTGGTTGCTGGGAGGTTCACTGGACGAGATACAGGACTCCCCCTCACTCCCAGCTTGTTTACAAACTTATAATGTTGCCAGAAATTCCAAGTAACTATCATACTTTCACTTGCATCATACTAGTTCTCTGGAATGATTTATTTCCTGTAATTTAAGGAAAATTACCTACAGACAAGGAAGTATGCTTCTACCATCTCCACGTAGTACTGTAAAATCTCATAGCCTAATATATTTTTCATACATGCCCGCCATTTCCCAAATGAGCTGGGCAGCGTCAAGAACAGATGACAGAATCTTATTGGGCACAAGAAATATTCTTTCCATCATTCATCACGTCATAATTTTTTCTTGAATAGTTATTCGTTCACTATTCCTGTAAGGTTGAATCTGTTCACATCATAGTCCATTGCGTACAAGTGAGTGAATATCTTTACCACAAAACTTACAGAATTAAGCAACTCTTCCTCCAACTGGCTCGCAAGTGCTTGATAAGTTCCATTCCATTCTCATATTCTTTAAGTTCTGTTGACCAATTTGGGACAGTTCTCGTTGAAACTAATCAAATCGTTTCTTTAAAAAATACATCCCCTATATAAACATATGACTACGTATATAAGCTTCAGATGTAAACATGTAGTTCATTAGGTGCTTCATAATAGATAATGGAATGTAGTACTGATATAAACCATCCTCTGAGTATGACTGCCTGCCCCATTTTCCCTCCATGCTAAAACTTTCAAAGGATTTAAACACCCTATCTATAATTTCTCAAGTTAATGCATCTCACGAACTGTACTGTTTGATGTATGTCTAAAAGTGCATACCAAATTATTTGTAAACAGGTTTATCATACATGACAGATGTCTGCAGATGGAGCATTTGTTCAACTAGAAAGTATGAAAGGCAAATAGGTATATGAAGATTTGATCTTATTTCATTGAAAAACAAATCACTTGCTCTCATTTTCTGGCCTGATATTTGACTATCTCATCACTTATAACAAAATCCATGTTGCTGTGACCTTTGCATTTCCATTAACATATTGAAAAGAGTGGGGCTGAGAGCACCTTGTGGTGTCCCTAACTTATTCTTTCTTCTGAGTATGACCCTGGCTCATTGTCTTTACTTCGACACCCTGGCGATAGAAAGTGTGAATATCAGCATAAAATTGTGCTGTATAGATACTATTGCCCAAATAACGACATGGTACTCTTTATGAACAGATTCTCGGTAAGTACCTGTCTTCGTTACATTACCAGGGTCAAAGCAGGATAAATCTGACATTTTTTTAGGCATTACAGATATAAAAGACTACCAATATATAAGGAAAGAAAAGAATGATGCAAAACGAGCTTTTAACATGGAAAAGAATGCAAAAGCATTGTTCACATACATGGATAAAGCAATGGACAAACATATGATTCTGGACCCATTAAAATAAGAGAAAAATTAAAGCTAAAAATCTAAAAAAGTTTGCATGATGACAAGAAATCAGTGCGTGCTAGAATTCAGTACAAAGCACAGAATACTGATATGTAATAAATTTAACGAGAATGACTCCTCAATCGTTTATGTAACTGAATATTGCATAATAATAGCCAATAACTGATTAAAAGAAAACTAAGCGATATGACAGAGATGAAATACTAGCTGTTTCCCATAAAATAAACAGGTATCAACAGCATAATGAAAGATGTTTCATTCAACTCTGAGCCTAGATGACAAGAATACTGTGTGTTTGTAAGCCATCTAAATATTAAACAAAAAGGGAGGTCAAACATCCTGGAAAATAATAAAAGTTTACATGACTAACATCACATAAACACGTATTATTTGAACAATGGTTGAGAAACATTTTGAAACATTTGACTAACGGTAACTGGATTTATAAAGGTCAACATGGATCCATACATTGCAAAATTTCATAGCTTTGCTGTTTTACTAATGCATGGAACGAGAACAATGTTCATGATTTTGCAGAAGTGTGTTAATAAAAGTAAACTATGGAATTATCAAGTAGCAAATCAAAACTTGAAGATTAATAAAGAAGTTGGATGAATTTTTCACAAACATACTTCAAAGTAGTAATAAGCATTCATAGGTGTGAGATGGCTTGGCAAGTTACTGTTGCTGGAATTAAACTTGCATTCAGTTTTACCTGATGAAATGACTGAAAAGCCGATGAAATGACTGATAAGCCAATTAAATCAGAATTTTCAAATGTTCTTTCCTGTCAAAGCAGGTATAATCGTCACTGAAAAGCTTACAGGTATATATATTTCTTATAAGAATAAGTACTAAGAACAAGAGATCCACTTAGAACCAACTCTCCAGTAATTATCAACAGATAGGATTCATCACAGTCCTTCAGTTTCAACCGGTTTGGTACTCTGCATGAAGCCCCACCTAGGGAAATTATCACCAAATGAACAAAACAACATAGGGATAAATGAATCATCCTACCATTATATGGCCCCTTGCCAAGAACTCTCATTACTTTCATGCACAGAGTAAGAGGCTCCTGTAGATACGTGATATAAGACGGACAGAGACGCATTTATGTAACATGTACCATCTGTATTAGTATGTCCTGTATAGATATATCTGGCCTCCAATTTTCTTTAGTACATCACGCTATATATGTAAACATTAAAGCGCGTCCACACGATCCAGCAGTGCCCGCGGACACAAGCGAGCAGTTTGCCTGTTGACGGGCTTACCGCTTGTGCCCGCTGGAAAACGGGCAGGGTGCCCATTTTGGTAGTTGTGCAATTTCATCAGACACTGTCCGGTTGTGTGACGTCGCTGCCAGACACACGAGGTTACATATGGATCCCAAGGGACGTGATTGTCATTTACACCGATTTATTTTTTACTTTGTTCATTTTCTTTTTCTTACGCATAGCAATCATTATGCTAAACAGTGCTATACTTTTACGATCCTTCTTGCTTGGCGCCATAGTTATTGTACCGCGCACTGCTATGTCGAACATCTGCTCTGGCTTCTGCCAGGCTTTGACTGGGCCAGGCACCGCCGTGTGGACAACGATACAAGTATGCGCTCAGACTTTGCCCGATGACGATCAAAGCCCGCCGGGCACTGCTCGACCGTATGGACAGGGCTTTAAGTCTATCCCAGGGCGCCAAGCCGTACGGACACGCTAACCCGTTCAGTCTCTGTATATAGTCTCTCCTGTAAGGAACTCCTTTCATTAGAACCTACGAGTTGATCACTCAGCACAGTAAGTACACTACATGGCGCAGTGATTACTTTTAAGACTATAAATCAGAGTAAGGGCTAGATTTCGTCTCGAACGCGTCCTCTCCTAGCTCAACGCCTTAACAACACAATAACGCCAGCTCAGTGCAGTGATCAGTGTATATCGCGGTCTTTTACAGTGTCGGTGCTCAATGACGTTTTACAGTGAATATGCTTAGTGCAGTGAAAGGTGTGTAACATTACTTGTGGGGCGTTTCATGGCGTCAAAACAGCGTCCCAAAGTCAAGGACGCGGTACGGATAGCGGCCATTTCATGACGTCGGATTACGTCACGCGCCCAGCCCAGCCGGCTTCCCCCCCCCCCCACACACACACACACAAACACCCACACACAGCCGAGAGCTCCGCGATGATCGCCTGCGATCTGTACTAAACGCTATCCTGATAATCCAAAATTTTCACACGTTTCTCGCTCTCTCGATTGTTCTAGTGCTTAGTCGAGAACAATGGCGTCTCCACCAGTTCGTCCCGAGTCCGTAGACATCCCACACCACTCAGCCACGGACGAGGAAACACGAGGACCACCTCCGGACCAGGCATTGGGCCAAGATGAACCACCAGTATGGACCGATAGTCCCATACACCACGTGCGCACTGATCAACCACCAACGCTCACGCCTCACTGCCCAGACAGAGGAAGTGCCCCGAATTCCTTCAGCTTATTCGGACGCAAAGGAGATCGAACCAAGACTAGCAAGTGTCCTGCCAAGGAAGGTGAGTGCCGGTATTGTAATAAGATAGGGCATTTCGCTAAAATGTGCCAGTCAACTAAGTCGATTATAAGATCACCCTCACGTAGGAGGAACAGCAACTGTCGTCTCGTCATCCCCTGTGGTGCCTCATCTACAGTGTCATGCACCACATGCAAGTTCTGCTGCTACTTCCAGGATGTTGGTGTTCCACTCTGCCTGAGGACAGACGGTGGACCACAGTTCACCAGCTCCGTGTTCCGAGACTTCTTAATATTCTAGGGAGTTCACCACATGGTATCCTCACCACACTACCTACCCCCACTCGAACGGCCACGCCGAGGTGGCCATCAAGTTGGTCAGGTACCTCATCTTGAAGTAGGAGCCTTCTGGCAACATCGACAATGAAGACTTCGACAGAGGACTTCTCGAGCTCCGCAACACTCCTAATGACATAGGAAGATCACCAGCGCAGATACTATACAGTCGCCCGCTCCACTCCTGCGTTCCTGCCCACCCAGAGTCCTTCTCGCAGGAATGGCAAGAGAAGTCTGAGACTTGTGACAGCCAAGCTGCAGCCCGTGCCGAACAGGTCAGACGTCAGTACGACAAGCACACCTGCACCCTGCCCAAGTTAAGTTTGGGGCAGACAGTACGAGTCCAAGACCCGACTTTACTCCGTTGGGACAAGATCGGGACCATCATAGGCTGCAGCAGAACAGGGGATTATGAGGTATGATTACCAAGTGGAAGAGTATGGTGGCATAATCGACGTTTCCTCTGACCAGTGCCTTCCCCAAGTGATGACCCCCTCCCCCACATCCCTGTGGCCCTTTGCTAGGACAAGAAAAGAAAGTCCTCTGTCAACGACCCCCCAGTGTCCCCACGCCGATCAAAGAGACTGCAGAAACACAGTCCGCTCGAGAAAGAGCTACGAGCATACGGGGGAAGGGAGGTGTAGATACGCGATATAAGACGGACAGAGACGCATTTATGTAACATGTACCATCTGTGTTAGTATGCCCTGTATAGATATATCTGGTCTCTCATTTTCTATAGTACATCACACTATATATGTAAACATTAGTCTAGCCCAGGGCCCCAAGGCATACAGACACACTAGCTCGTTCAGTCTCTGTATATCTTAATACAGTCTTTCCTGTAAGGAACCCCTTTCATTAGAACCTACGAGTTGATCACTCAACACAGTGAGTAAACTACAGCTCCCACAACAGACCTCCCAAGCTGGTGATTGAGGCAGCCCAACATCAGTCTCACTTTCTTTCCTATAGCTCCATTGTTTTTCTTACTATAACCATACCTTTGGGTTCATGAGTCAGGTATGGCTTTTCTAAAGGAAACTGTGAATATCAATGTAAAATCCAAAATACTATACATTATGATTGAAAAATAAATGGTAAGCAAGCTGGAACAACAACCCACATAATTTATGTAATCATGACTGATAATCAAACATTTATTTTATGGCTATTTCTGACATTATTACTTAATGGGTTATGTAAGAAGCTTTAACATGGAACTGTGTGAAAATCAACATCAATCAATAACTACAACAGCCCATAGCCACATCCATTTTGAAAAATAAAAGAAACTAAAAGGTAAGTAAGTCAGTTGAATAACTGTTAACTTTCTTTCATACTTATCTGTCATTTCCCACATAAGCAAGGTAGCTCTAGGAACAGATGATGAAAGGCAACATTTGCTCACATCCAGCTCACTGCAGTTGTTGTGTAATGCAACGAAAACACAGCCCATTATCCACAAACAGGCCTCACAGACCTTTTTGTGGTTTCCTTTGGCCACTTCACATTCCTTGGTTCAGTCCATTGATAGCACATACCCCGCTGTTCACCACATTGTTTCATTTCACTTTATCCCTGCATACCTTTCCATTATATGTAGTGTAATTATGAGGTATGATTACACATCTGTATGCATTTATTCCCCACATTATTAGTTTGAGAGTGAGGCAAGAAATTTTGATGGGATCTGTGTAACAGTGGTGTCAACAACTTAAAAATGCTAAGGTGGCAGTTCACACATCAAATGTGTACATGAAGTGATTACAGCATAATGTGTACATGAAGTGATTACAGCATCATGTTAAAATATACTGGAAACCTAAAATGTATCCAACACTTCTGATTATGTTTTGCTGAGCAGTGTCTTGATATCTGGAGAAAATTATGCGAGTAATATCTTGCACTGTACTGAAGAACATCACATTAAGCAGTCAATACACTAAAATCAGACAATGTAAGCACCAAAACAAAAACTGGTGGGAGTATTAAGTAACACAGCATCAGTTGGGCTATACAACTATCAGTGTTGTAACATGATCTCACATACTTAAATGGGTACGTATGTTTGGTATCTAGTGTCTGGTTTAAAATATTTTCCTTTTTCACAATGGAGGCTCCAGTGATGCACATAAATCTTTACTAAAACCAAGCCTTGACTAGTAATGAAAAAAAAATATACAAACATGAAAAGGTAAATACAGAGAAGGCTTACTGAATACTCACTATAAAGATATACAACAAAATGCAACAGCAGTATGTTCTCGTAGATTCACAAGAAGTAAGTAGTGATATACATTTTTCAACAAATGTCTGTCAATCTTAGAGTTACTAAGGAACAGAGAAATGAAATGAAAACAATAATATACCTTTATTTCATCAACTGTTCAAACAATACAATTTAAAAATGCAGAAAAACAACAACTTTAACCTTCAGTAAAAATCTTATACTATATTCTAGTACAGAAAACTCTTCTGACTATTTATATTCTTAAGTAAAAAAATAGTATCATCTGAATAGCCCCAAACTACTTTCAGTAAACCCTTGTTTAATTATTACACTAAATTCCCAGATATCATGAAAAAATAATTCTACTTTCATCACTAGCAAATAATTACTCATAAAAGGGATACTCATTCTGATATCAGCAATGTTCAATCTTTGACCACAATCATTCACTTAGTATGTTACATATCCAAAAAGCATACATTTCATTTGTGCTGATGCACTAACTATAATCTACAATCATGCTAAGAAAAACTCAACGAACTAAGTGTTCAGAAGAGCCCCTGTACTTCCTCCGTCTTCAGGTCGAGGTCAATATCATATATGCATGGCCGCGTAGGTAACCCAGGCATTGTGGTCATCTGTGGAAAATAAATGAACGCGTAACAGAAACGGTAAAATAACACAGTAGTTCGACTATTTACAAGACTGGTCTACTTGAAAAGCTTATGGTGCATTATATGACAAATAAGCAACTTAAGCAACATATGAAGAAAATTTTTTCAGACAATCACAGTTTGACCAACTTTAACAGTGTGAATTCCTCACCAAGTTTCCCAACTACCAGGAATAATATACTGTAAACCAAATCATAATGAATAACACATGCTAATGACATAAAGGAGCTTCTAAAATTTTGTTGCCATTAGCATATATATAAAAACATAAAATTTGGATTGAAATCGACCCTGAACTGTGGTGGAGTGACCAAAAATACCAATGAAGGCAAATAATAGCCATTAGTTGAACTCAGGGTAAACTTGGGAGGGACCAGTATTACCCACTTCAAGAAATCCAATAAACAGTTTGTTAAAATCTACTGTACTTTGAAGAAACAGTTAAAATAAAAAAACAATGAATATCCTTGAAAAAGAAAGAGAAAAGGAAGGGGAGGGAAATTGGAGGAGGAGGGGAACCAACACTCACAACTACAAAGAGACTTTGCCATGAGGCATGGCTAGTGTGTAGTACTCACAGCATACATAGCTTGTTTGAATTTTCTTTCATACCAGAAAGATGAAACAGGAGTATTTATAATAAAGAGAAAGATAATGATGAAGGATAATGACATTGATTATGATGAAGTGGACAAAAGGGAAGGAGATGAAAAAATAAACTAGCAGGAGGGAAAGAAATTAGACAAAGATGGAAGGAAAAAATAAGGGAAAGGGATGAAATGGTAATTGAGGAGATTGGAGAGGAGAAAGGGGAGAAAAGATCCAGCAACAGCAGCAGCAGTAACAGCAGTATGCAGTGGTAGCAGCAGCAGTATATAGCAAGCAGCAGTAGCATAGTTTGTGGAAGCAGCAGCAAAAGCAGAGCAGGAACAATGTGTCAATCTTGAAAATACAACATCCAAGAGGTCAAAATCACAAAAATATTGTAATGTTAATGAAAATTGCAGTAAATGGTTTTATATCAGTATGGCTTATTCAACCAAACTTTTGCAGTAATGGAGGTTTTCCAAGAAACAGTCCTATTAACATAAGTTTCACTTAAGAGAATCTGCATATCTCCTGTGCTTATACCCTTAGGCATTGCCTCAGACATAGGTGTTGAATAAGATGAAGGCAATTCCATCAAACTACCTGAATTCATTAATTATGGATGTAAACTACTGATATTACCTTGCCCAAGACCCTATACCCAATGTATTCTAATACAAACTATAACCCTGGGAAGAAAGAGAGAGAGAGAGATAGAGAAACAAGTGACTCTGATCAAATTCCACAGCTGATTACAATTAACAGCCACTACCCCATTACAAATTCATAGTTGGTAATGAAAACCGAAGATAAAGTTAACTCCGATAAAAGTTTAACAAAATATGAAACTTCTCCTAGCTACTGAATAGTTGAGCTAAAAGGCTTGAAGCCACCATACATACCATTATCTGTATATTAACTTTTTGCTGATTAAGTTTACAGTGTGTATAAAGACTAAGCATAATGCAACAATGAAGAGGGTGTGTAATGCTTTAAATGATAACAAAAATACATGCCAGAATAAACAAATATGCCTAGAGTACAAACCTGGAAAGCAGGCCATATGATGAGGAAATACAGTGGTATATTCTCAGCACTTTTCAAGTTTCACTAACTTTGCAATTAACTCACCTCCATCTACTGCACTGCAATTTTATACATTTCAGCTTATATACATAATTCTTACTGTTTATGACAAAAAAAAAAAACATCCTAAGTAACAGAGCAGATATATACAGACAATCCAAAGAATAAAGCCATGCAATTAACACAAGAGATCAAACATTAGCTAAAGCTGTTCAAAAAACTTGCAGAAATTTACTGGTACAAGGAAAAACTGTAATGGAAAACTTTTTTCTTAAATCTAACTCAATAATTCATTCAGGGCTGTAACATACCCACAATGACAAACAATTCATTAAGGGCTGTAACATGCCCACAATGACAAGAGATAACAGATGTCAAGAATGATGTGTATGACTGCACTCTTCATCAAATGACAAGTGATACAGCCTTGTCAAAGGTGATTTCATACTCACAGTGTTTCCACTTGCAAGTTGAGATTGGGAACACCTCGTGTATATATAACCCTACCTTCCTGTCCTGGAACTCCCTCTATCTATCTATCTACATCTCTGATGCCCATTCCCTCTAGTAACTCCCTTCAAAGGGGGTGACCACAGCACCATAACAGGTGAACTCAGGTGCCAGTTCTTCACCTTTAATGCCTCAACCTTAACAAGCCAATGGCAGAGGGTAACTCTAGTGCAGTGTTTCCTACAACCACTCCACCTAATATATCAACCTAATCTTATACACCTCCCTCATGTTCCTACCCATTACTTATACCTAATGCTCCTCCTAATGTTCCTACCCATTCTATTTGTTGCTCCTACCATTTTGCCAAAACACAACACTCTGGAGGCTAGCCATGTCCACAGGGTGGGCCCACAGGTTGAGAAGCGTGTTGATGTTATGTCTGTCTTTATGGGGAGAGAGATGAACAGAGAAAGAGTCCCTTAGCATGCTCTACAAACAGGTCATCCACTCTAACAAACAAGTATCACCTACCTGGTTATCTATCCTTTCAAAAGCAAATAAAAAACTATACACAAAATTAAACAAAAAGCACTCAGAACGATCATCAGTTGGTTGGCAACCATGAACACAAGGTAAAAAATACTTCCAATAAAGTTCCACCTCAATACGCA
The DNA here is from genome assembly GCA_038088735.1 of Panulirus argus. Taxonomy (NCBI): domain Eukaryota; kingdom Metazoa; phylum Arthropoda; class Malacostraca; order Decapoda; family Palinuridae; genus Panulirus; species Panulirus argus. The sequence goes on along the minus strand of JAYMFT010412080.1, from coordinate 9,628 downwards.
TGGCACCCAATTCTTTACAATAGCTCTAGCCCTCTCTAACCCAAATCAATACATAAGCAATCAAACCACTAGGCAGATATAAAAAGCTCACTCCCACCTCTTGCTTAAGAAAGATATACTCACACATTCCTAACCCCTGCTAACAAAACAATGACAAAATAGTTTCACTGCAATATGCTAGTTAGCAATAAATGATAAACAACAAAATTTCACACCCTACCAAACCATACATACACGCACCTTAAGACACACAAATTACATTATTTTGCCTGCACCCTGAACATATCTCCATCTCACTACATATCACAAGAATGCCCATGTTGACAATTAAGCTTGAAGACAATGAACATCTATTCCTTAACTATCTGTCCTGCACTCACCCCACTAAGACAAAAACACAAAATCCCAATATTTCTCAACCTTCAATCCCAATCCAGTGATCAACAGTTGGCTTCCAGAATGCTGTGAGAGGCCCAAAGTAGGGAGTCCTGGGACAGGTCAGTAAGATATGGTAAAGTATATACACATTCCAAGGAAGGGAGTTCTAGGACAGGACAGTAAGGTTTGGTAAAGTATATACACATCTTTCAAAATTATTTTCATACAAAATGATATATTGCTGCTATATCTAAGCTATCTTACAATGCCAATTTTGATGACAAAATATGTACACTATGAAGTTCATTAATTGTGTCAGTGCTGTTTTACTTACAACTTAAAGAAGTTTAGAACTGCTTAGTTAAGCATTAAACAAGTCAGTAATAAGTCATATAAGATTTAACTCCTTAAGTCTTCTACATGTATATTTAAGTAAGTCTGACAACTATTCGTAACTCTCAAGGCCATGCGCTGAAGTGACTGTGAACTGGAATTTTTCTCCACAATCGCCCATCCTCTAGAAGGAAACTGAGCAGCTTCTAACTAGAACTGGAGGACCAGGCAGATGGTCCTGAACTTCTTAACAATGATGACTTGTTGTCAGATTGTATGGAGAATTATTCAGAGAACAAGGACTCTTCTAGTATTGAAAGCTGAACAAGCTGAAGCAGTAAAAGGGGTTTCTAGCACAAGTGGAGGTAGCGGTGCCAGTGGCTACATACCGAGACAATTCATGCTCTTTCCATTAAACTTAGAACTCGTAAAACACTTAGAAATGCAGAAAGGAGTTGTGTGATAGTATAGCAGTTAGCATTCCTGACTATGACACATTCATAGGCTGCTTAGGATTGAGGGCATAGGATTGAGTCTTCAGTCAACCCAGGTTTTCATCCACCCTTTGGGGTTGGTCGATAAAATGGGTACCTGGCTCAGGCCAGGGTATATATACGTATATATACATATATACATACATACACATACACATGCATATACACATATATATATGTGTACTTGCTCACCTTCATCTATTCCTGATGCCATCCTGGCCCACAGGAAATAGCATCACCACCCCCTGCATCAACGAGGCAGCACCAGTAAACAGAGGAAAAAGGCCACATTTGCTCATGTGTAATACACCAAAACCACAACTCCCTATCCACATCCAGGCCCTACAGATCTTTCCATGGTTTACCCCAGACATTTCACATGCCCTGGTTCATTCCACTGACAGCAAATCGACCCCAGTATATCACATTGTTCCATTTCACTCTATTCCATGCATGCCTTTCACCCCCCTGCATGTTCAGGAAATGGCCTTGATTAGGGCCTCAATTGCCTATGCCATTTCAGGGGGAAGAAAAAAAAAGGTGAAAACTGAAAAGACTTAACTCATTAACTCTCCCAGATATGTATCTATTTCAAGGCCATGGGCTGATCCTGAGTAATTGCCAAGGGACAATGCTGAATAATTTCTCTCCACAATCACTTTACCCTCTAGCCATGCCAATAACAACATATTCTTGAGTTTTCTTGAAAGGAAGTTGAACAGCTTTTAGCATGATTTGGAGGACCAGACAGATGATCCTGAATTTCTTGACAATGATGATTTCTCAAAAGATTTTGTGGAGAGTTATTTGAATAACACTGACTCTTCTAGCATTGAAAGTTGACCAAGATAAGGCAGGAAAAGGTGTATCTAACATAAGTGGAGAAAGAGCTGCCAGTTTACACATGACCATGACAACACTACATTTGAGTGGAGCAGCTAATAATTCTACAAACTTTTATCATTTGCTGTTACGAAAAACTATCGATGAATCATACTGATTAAAACACGTAAAATAATTACTTGACACAGCATAATAATAAAATTTTCATTTTTACAATGTAGGTAAAATAAATGATACAATATATGTAGTGGAAACTCACTTGACAACTGAGCCTTCCTCCAGCATTTTCAGTACAATGCATTGACACATCTAAAAAACTTCAACCCATTATCAAAGAACTAATTATTCTTTGGATGATTTTTTTTTTTAGTTATATAAATATATTCACACTGGTATGGCTAAATATATCTTCTTTACAACCTGAAAAATGTGAAATTCACATGGTGGAAAGGAAACCAAACTTAAGAGTTCAGGGATTAAATGAATAAACTTCATTCCGTCTTGTGACCTTTTCACTTGTCCACACAATATTGGAGTTTCATAATTTGACTCATTGAAAAGATAAATGAAAGAAACATTATTATGCTATATTTTCACAAAGCATAAATTTTTCCTCCAAAGTGGAATATTATAAATTTCCCTTTGCTCACTAATGTGGCTGGGGGTATTTAAATTTTGCAAAATTCATTACCAGAAAAGGTGCATGCCTGTATGCACTTGAGTCATCCAATGTAGTTAGAAAAGGAGTTCATGATAATCAAACCACAGCAACAAATACAAACTTCTCGTAACTGAAATTTCCACCGACATTATCAAGTCTGTTTCCAACTCTCTACAAGGGTTCAACCAGTGCAAAAAATTGGTGGAGGGTGTACTCAAATAAAAAGAGAGGTGTATGTCACACACAAATAAAACAAGCTGCTGTATCTTAGGAAAATAAACAATCCAATAAATCTTAGGCATATTTCTTGATAATCTTGGGACATTAACTGATTTTCACATATCAAACATACTGCTGACAGCCAACTGTTCGTAGTAAAATTACTTTAGATTATTTTAAAGGGTTACAGTTAAATTTTTCTACACTGTATGGCATAATTTTTCTAAGGTTCACAAACAAAGACTTTTAAGAATTCTATAATTCTTGGTTATAACTCATTACTCCAACATCAAATATTCCCTCTGAAACAGTTTATGACTGATGGTTTGCACGATATGCACATCTTATGGCCGATTCAACGAAAATTTTTTGAACGAGATTTTTAGTTTCTCCTTCATCAATCAAATTTTCAAAACATTAATAAACAAAAGTTCACTTGCACAATGCACAAATTAATGTAAGACCTAGAAAACTTTTCTTTTTGGTTTCTATAAGAAATATGTGGAAATTCAACATATGCCATCCAGTTGTAACATAGCAGCAAGCATAAATGATGCAACAAGATAGAGAGAGAATATAAGCACTAAAGTACAAGGCAACTAGTTGGTTATGCTTTGAAGAGTACAGAGCTGACAGAGCTGACATAATCAATCTCCTTCACATGTTCCAAACATTTCATAAACTGTTCATAAAATTTTAAACTATGTACCAAAATAAGCAAGTAATACAATTTTACAAGTACAACTCAGTATGTGTAGCCTTTAAAGTAACATTAAACGACTCCATCCCATTTTCAAATCTTTGAAATGATAAACCAACAAAACTTTTGCACAGCTGTAGTTCCTTACTTCACCAAAGTGACTGAGAACATTATATTTTCATAATATTACTAAAATTGCCTAATAAATACTTTAACTGACAAGAAGTAACAGGACAAAACTATTCATCTGACAATATAAATTATGAGCAATTAATAAAGATCAAATTGCCTGTCATTCATGAAAATGTGACAAAAACTAATAAATGATTTGCCTTTCCATTTACAAAGACTTACCTTAATCTTACTTGGGCCTCACTTTGGTATGAGGCGGCGCAGCCAATGCAAGCCGCGAGCCAACGTGGGTGGACGTGGGACTTGCCCAGACTCCTTCTAAGAGGTGACACACATGATCATGCTTAAACAGGCATATACCTAATCTACAAAATTATATAAAATTCTTCAAAACTATGAACGATAGTAGATATTGTGAAAAAAAACTCATAATACATATCCTACACAGTTTTATATAGGAGTCAATATAAGCATATTTTAATCATGCCTAAAAAAAAAAAAAAAAAAAAAAAAAAAAAAAAAAAAAAAAAAAAAATAAAATCTTGCAACTACTTAAACACATATAACCTAAAAAAAAAGAAAAAAAAAAACTTGACAAGAGGTATTTTCCATAACATCAACAAATTGCCCCTTCTTACAAATGTGATCCAAGATTATGTCAACATAAGTAAAATGTTTTACTATGTATCTCACACACTCAACTTATGGAGTGTAGAGAAATAAATTTGAACAAATAAGTTATGGAGCAATCAATTATGGCAGCATTTTACTTAGAACCAGCAAGAAAAAGACAGAAAATAATGGAGACATTATATATAAGAAACTTGAATTCATGAAGCATAATGAGGTTTGAAGACAAATTTGCTTTATCAAATCAATCTGTTCTAAGAAGCAAAACTGAATACAACTGCAGTGTGTGGTCACTAACCGAACAAGAGAAAATAAATTAGAGATACTAGAGAAACAGTAAAGGTAGAACTGAAGGAATGGAATACCTTAACCATCATGAAATGTTAAGAACTGCAACTATATAACCTTGAGAGAAGAACAGGAAGATACATATCTGTGCAAGGCAGCAAATACAAGGAAATATTATAAGACCTAAAAGACTCACTTATGGCCAGAATTAGTGATTAAATCTCCAGTTATACCAAGAAATACACTAAAAAATTATGAGTGCCCAGCATGAGAAATGGAGAGACTTCAAAGTTCTAACTAATGATATAAGGTCATCTGGAATAAATACACAAACCTTCAACAAAAGTTAGACTCCTGGTAGAAGAAAATACCATATCAACCTAAAATTAATAACTATGTAAGTTGTGTGGCAGATCATGACAACAGAACTGTGAATCAAGCAAGATATGCAGTGAGCACTAAGAGCAACAACCGCTCCCTCAGGCAAAATCTTATCATTCATATTTGTATGCAGAAATCTCATGCCAACATACTATACTGTCTGGACTACAGAGCCTTCAAACATGCCCATATTTGCCCTTACAGACACAAAACTCCTTCCACACACATGTAACTTAACAAGCCCAGAACTGTAATTCACTCTTCCATCATGTGATATGCTTCAGCACCCACATTTCTATCCACTGTCACAACCACTCCTTGTTACCCAAAGGCACTCAATTCTTCCAGTTCTTCCATATTGAAACTTGCACTCAAAGCATCATTTCACGCCTTTATTGCATCTTAACTTTTTTCTTCATTCTAACTTAACTTTCTTTATCTACAAATTCTTCTAAACTCTGCTACAAGCCTCTGGAGTCTACCACCACACATGTCACACACAATAAACAAATGATCTATCTTCCATTCTCTAGCCCCACACTGGAAGATGCATCACTTCTCCATGACCCTTGCATTCAACTCCCCTATTGCCCCATGCATAAGAGATTTAACAGTCATGTTGACATCAACCATCCTTGATATAGACTCATCTTCAAGAACCACTCACTCTCGTCCCTGTCTGCTTGCATACATGCTTATCTCTTCCAATTAAACTCCTCATTGAAATCGATAACTTCTCATTTACCCCATACATAGTACTAAACCAACCATACCAATTCTGTTAGACAACTCTGTCAATACTAAAACTTTCCTTATGGCACTGCTGTCAACCCATATATTTCTCACACACAGTTTTATAAGTAAAAACCTATTCCATAACTCTCCAGAAACAACACTGCCCCCCAGTCAACTGGTTTGAACATGACTCCAACCTCTCAATCATCCCTTTCCCAAACACCTAACCAGGAGCACTCAAAAGACTAAAACCACTATAGTTTGGATAATCATACCTGTCCTTGTCTTTAAACAAACACACTATTCATAACTCCACCAGTCCTTGCATCCCTCCCTGGACCATACATACATTAAAAAGCCTATCAAGCATTTAACATCATCATTACCACTTTTCCTGAAAAACTCAAATGCACTACCGTCTATTCCTAATGCTTTTTCAAATTCTATTTTGTGCAGTGCTTTCATTTCCTCTTCTCTTTTCATCACCCCATTTGCCATGATTCTCGCTGCACATCCAAGCTATATACAAACACACAAATGCCACATCAACTTCCACACTTAATAGGCTTTATCATATATTGTTATTTGCTTTATTACTGTTTCATCGTTCTTACAATGTACTAATTCTCCTGAAAGTTATTTTGCAAAAATTCAGTTGGATTTTTTTCTTGTTCCTCAGCCACATATATATACATATGGCTGTCCAAGACTTCCATGCACCACAACAAAAGGGTTAAAATATTTCAGTTAATACATATAAAACTGTTACTCTCTTCTAATTCCTCTGAATACGAATGACAACTAGAGAATGGATGAGAATGAATGAGGCCATTCTCTGTCTGAACCTGATGCTACCTTGCTATCGTGAAAAAATAGAGAGATAGAAATGCAAAGAAAACACCTCTACTATTTGGACATGTCTTTCTATTCATGGTATCTATTCACCTGTCACACACTTATGTTTTCTTAGCATTTTATGCTGTCTCTAAATATCTCGAACATACCAGAAGTAAATAACACAAAAAATGTCATTGTATAAAACCAATAAAACTCCAATGGTATGAAGATCCTGCCACTGTAATTTTATCTATCTGAAGAGCAAAATTTAGTGAAATCACAAATACATCATCGTTCTTCTCTATTTCTAACCTGCACACCATCCAGAAGGTATGTTAAATATTTCTAGTGGTGCTATCATGCATTCTGTTCTTTATAAACAAATACATAAAAGTACACTTGTTCTACTTCAAATCCCATGCAGAGTTAAATAACACTGCAAGCTGCAACAGTTATCTTAAGTCAATGATAATTATAGCTATAAATAAGAAGAATGAGACATACTAGACAAAAACTTAGGTTCTAGATCATAAAGCAAGACATCAACAATTCTACTAATGTAATACTAATAACTAATGTGTACTCACTATAATGCTTAGCCAACTTCAGGCAAAGTCCATGTTATAGCGTTCCAGTACTCAAGTACTTTGTCATACAAGCAAGTGCCATACTGATAGTCTGCCCAGTTAGCCAATTATGAAAAATTAAGAATCTGATGTATTTGTCTTTGACTACAAAATACATCTTAACTATGTAATCATGTAATTATCTTGGAAAGAATTTCTGGGCAAACTGACAAGGGCGAAACATTCATATTCTGGCATGGAAGGTTCACCCAAAGATAATGTTTGAGTAACCTTTTGTTAATGAGCCATGAACATTCATTAAACAATAATTACAAAGTCTAAAATGGAAAGAAAAATAAAACTTAATGTAATTAGTATATAAAGAACGTCAAGGCCTTCTAAAACTTACAAAAAACTTAAAATAACATCAATGCTACAAGGGTTAATAAAATTCAGAACCTCTATAATCATGCTATTTAGAAATATCAACTTGCATATAACCTTACCGTTCCTACAAGAGGATAAAGGAAGCCAGCACCAACTGATGCCCGTACATCCCTAACTGGGATAGTGAAACCTGTGGGTGCACCCTTCTTGCTTGGATCTGCTGTCAGTGACAGATGAGTCTTGGCCATACATACAGGAAGGTCATTGAAACCCTGGAAAATAAGGATCTCTAGTTATATGTCTTCCATTCACAGCTAGAAAGCACTGCAAAATCAGCCCTAAGGAAAGGGCTTCTATGTTCTTTTCCAGCCTGAGTTTGAGGTTAGGGACCAAACCTTCCTGCTGGAAGAGCCCCTGGTATGAATTATAAATTCCTAAAAAATGGGAAAGGAGTTTTTAAAAAGATATACATACTGCAAGTTCCTAATAAAAAAGAAACTTTTTCTTCATTTCAAGAAGGGATGTAAATGCATTTTTCAACATATTCCTGTTTGCCTGATACAGTGTCCGACTGGCTAACAAACACACAAGCAGGAGTCACTTTCTACATACCCTAAAAAACATTTAAAGTTCCTTTTGTTACTAAATGTTGGTCCTCCACATGAAAGGTAACTAATAATCAAACAATGGAGTTATATAATCTCTCACTACTAATGAAGATCAACCATCATAAGCAAACCAGTTTTCAAAACTGTGTAATCTCCTTCAAGCAAATGACAACCAGACTTCTCCATTCAAACATTAATTTGTGCTTATCAGACTAATCAGTTGTACAGTACAGTATGTCAGATCAAGATTATCTTGTGTACACATAACAGGTTCCAGAGGCTTTTTTAATATATATCAATCATGGTTGTTCCAACATCTCATGTATGGTTACATCAAAGACACCAGAACAATCTTACAGTATGTATTTACAAAGACCATCCACAGCCCCTCTTCCTCCACTTCTTTTGAAGTGTTAAAGATACTGATCCTCAAAACACTCTTCAACCATTACAAGGACCTTATCCAACATCTGGGGAAGAAACTACCAAACTGCTACTATAGATCCCTCATCACAGAGTTGCAATTATGCAACTCAATTATAAATAGCCAATAAGGTAGTTCAGAACACTATAAGAATAACCCTATCCCTTCTTTTACACACATCAATAATCAGTGGACTGCCACCCCAGCATTTATCTGCAAGTTTGACTTTAAACCCAATGAATTTTGATTTTGAGTCTAGGGATCTTACACTCAAGTAAAAATAATCATAGTCTGCATGATTTGGTCCCCATTATTACTATCAATCATACTTAGCTCTTATGTAAATGAAGTAAAACCTAAAACTAAATTCTATCACAATAAAGTACCTACATGCTCTCAGCTTTAGCTAGCATGTAGGAAACCTTGTTGAACCTTCAATGATACTTAGGGTGATGAAAGGTATGAATGGTATTACCAGACTCCATTTTCTTGTGTTACACCTTTAGCAAGGCTGTACTATCATCTGTTGACAAGAAGGAACACAGTTTCGTCAGAGAATTTCTCACTCCAAAGGAGTCCACCATTTCCCTGCTACTGGAAGTAGCACAACCTTGAAGCTGAAGAAGCCCCTTCAGAGAAAGGGGTCCAGGGGTTATAAATTAATAATAATAATAATAATAATAATAATAATAATAATAATAATAATAATAATAATAATAAGAGTGTGGTTGAGAGAGCAAAAGAGGGTGTGTTGAAATGGTTTGGACATATGGAACCTATGAGCGTGGAAGGTTGACAAAGATGATAAATGTTTCAGAGGTGGCAGGAACAAGGAGAAGTGGGAGACCAAATTGGAGGTGGAAGGATGGAGTGAAAGGGATTCTGAGTGGTCGGGGCCTGAGCATGCAGGAGGGTGAAGGCATGCACGGAATAGGGTGAAATGGAACGATGTGGTATACCGGGGTCGACGTGCTGTCAGTGGACTGAACCAGGGCATGTGAAGCGTCTGGGG
>JAYMFT010412069.1:0-18184 GCA_038088735.1 Panulirus argus | reverse complement strand
TCTGTACACACTCACTATCGTTATCAAAACTGCCACTATCATCATCAGTATCTCTATCATTATCACTATCATTTACACCAATCTGTACACACTCACTATCGTTATCAAAACTGCCACTATCATCATCAGTATCTCTATCATTATCACTATCATTTACAGAGTTGATAACTCAGCATCCGTTCGAAGACTCCCTTAAATCCTGCTCATTTAGACCCTCACTGTTAATGCCACATCTCAGGTGTTGCACCCAAGGCAGCTCTCCACCCACACACCACACAGCCACTGAGGTTCCAGACCATTAACAAAGGAGCTGAGGAAATGTTCTGTGGCCAAAAGATATGACTCTGCTGGAGGACCAGGAGTGAACTGTAGACCACAGTGGTGCTGAACCACACCAACTACTACTACCACAACACAACCAATCTACAGAAAACGAGAGAGGTTTAATGGCTCGTCTGATGATTCCAGGAACTGCTTTGATGGCCTACTGGAAAATCAGTTTAAGTTTGGCTTCGTTGTGTGAATCTCTACAAACGTTTCCACTCTCGGTGTAGCCTTATATGAAGACCACTCACAAGACGTACGAGTCTCCACTATTTTTCTCTTCTTTCAAGCTCTTCCTTCTTCCCTCTTTTCTGCCTGAACCCAAGAGAATAAACGAACGAAACGCACAACTACACATCGAAGAGGAGAAGAAGCAAAAAAGAAAAAAAAAAAAAGGAGGGAAGAAAGAGATGGGATGATTAAACCAATCAACACTTTAATCTGAAAATTATGCATGCAGCTGACAAGCCTGGCGGACCTGCCTCACACACAGCTTGTTAGGTTACCTGTTCCTAATTGGTCTGGCTCTCCGCGCATCCTGCTGGACGGGTCGACGAGGGGCCTCCGGAGCAAGTTGGAAACAGCAGCACCTCCACAGGAAGGCTTCTGAATATGGTCCCCTGAAGCTGGCGGGTTGGTTCTCTCAGGCTCGTCTCGTTTACGATATTCCTAAGCAACAATAGTGAAGCTGGCAGCCAAATGGATTGAGGTTAACTCCTGGGCTAGACAGCACGACCTCTGGATGTGATGGCGTGACCTTTGACCTGACCCTCAAGGGTCAGGTCAAATGACTAAGCCATAACGTGCCTCAGGGTCGTACTCTTCTGCTCAAGATATTAAGAAGGCGACAGGAGGAGGCTCCATTGTCTGCCAGACGACGCCAGAAGACAAGCACGTTCGTAGTGGTTGTGATGATGGTATTAACGGCTGGAACCATAGCACTGATAGGGTTGGAAGTAGTTATGGTGGTGCTTGTGTTAGTGTTGATGGCAAGGGATGGTAGGTATTGGCTGAGATAGTCATGTTGATAGTGGTGTGCTAGTGATGGTAGGGGATGGTACATAAAAGAGTTGCTTTGCTAAGGGAAAAGACAGCTACTGTGTCGCGGAACCGAAGAAAAGGTAGGAAAAGTAGAACGACAGCTGCTGGAGATACTTTGACCAATGACCAGAAAGATCTATCATTGGAAGACGAGGAGAGGTTCTCACTTTCTTCGGTTAAGGATATAAGGATAAGGTTTATTACGGGTAAAAGTACATGACGCTCTTAGGATATAAACATTGTACATATGGTCGCTGAGACTAGTGTTTTGAAAGGTGTGCGCACCAACAACCCGCCTCAGCGTACCTCAGGCTATCTTTAGGGAAGGATGTTCTTTCTTTACTTATCCTGGCTAACACATCATTTTGGAAGTGTCTCTTCTGGGCACTGTATTTCTTTTACCTGTACTTCAAGACGGTTTGCTTTTATCTTTCTAAAAATTACCTTTCTAAGAGGGAGAAAGCCCGAATTCTTGTCTGGAAGCAAGAAAATATGGGTAAACATAGGATATGCGAGCGCTCAGAACGCACGATCAGGCGGCTGCTTTGCCAGAGCTAGTGGCTTCCCAGACAACGTCATCCTACCACCAAAGCCTATCCCCGATCGCCCAAGGAAGACTTTTATATCTACAGATAATCTCCTAAGACGAGGAATATTTCAGCCGGCGAGCTCAAGAAAAGCCATCCATAATTTCTAGGATACTACTACCAAAAAACCAATCAACATCGTCTGCAAAAGAACCTTCACATTCCCTCCCGCAAGACACCTGCAAAGAAACACAGAGACTTTAGTGAGCAACAGTGCAGAAAGGTGATGTTTTCCGATGAACGGTCCTTCAAGTGTGTGCAGTCGAGGGAGGGGAGGGTGAGGAGACCGGAGGACACAAGCCTGTATGAGTCTCGTTTGACAGTGAAGAAGGTGAAACACCCAGATACTGTAGTGTGATGATCTGGGGTTGCTTTATTGGTACAGTGGATATGGGAAGGTTGTACTTCTTATCTATAAACACTAATGAATGTAGATCAGTAGCTTAAGGCGACAGAGGAACATGTGCTTCGTTTTTATGAGATTAATGGATGCAGGATAGTGCCCTCCGTCATAAGGCTAGAAAGGTGAAGAACTGTTTATCAGAGAAAAACGTTCAGCCGCTGGAGTGGCCTGCGAACTCGCCAGACCTTAACTCAATCGAGAACTGCTGGATGCAGATGAAAGTCGAGGTTGTTTCTTACAACAACTCATCAGTGCCTCGCCTCATTCAGGAGATGAAGACCCTATGGAACCCCAAACATGGAACTAGAACACTTGAGGAACCTTTGCCAGTTCCATGTCCAGACGTCTGCATATGGTGATCAAGGGCAAAGGAGAGACAAAAAATTACTAACATGTAAGTGTCACATTTTTTTTCCTTTGTGGTACTGGCAGGGAAGGAAGAGAGGGGGAAGGAGAGTCTTTGTGGTGGACAAGGTCTTTTGCGGAGACGGTAGTTACCGTGATATCCTATGGTGCTCTCTTCTATTTGCTGGTAGGATATTGAACACATATATGCCCTAGATACTGATTTTGTTTTTCTTTTTTACCTAATGTTAAGATACAACGTCTTTGTTCTTTGCTGAAATCAGTTTGCTGATTCAGATATGGTTTCGAGATATTGTGTTTTAGTATAGAGACCTGGCAATGTAGATCAGAGACTTTAGCGTCTGTTTTCCTAACTGGGTTTTATAGAGACATGATTGTCTCTTGAGACGTTTGTGGAACTGAAGGTCTAATATTGATATATAAAGACCTAAGATGGAGTTCACAGTGTTGTTTTAAGATTGAGTGTTGCACTTCTGTATTACTGGCGGGCGTAAGCTGGAGATGAAGCAGTAGATTAAGATGCGTACACATAAGATATCGGGACCAGATATATGATATCTTTTACAAGTAATCTCAGTCTCGGTGGTGGGTCTTGAGAGATGTGACACCTCCTTGTTTTATTCAAAGATCCTCTGAGATGATTTAGAGAAATGGGTCAGTGACTAAGACACACCCCCAGTAGCGTGGCTGAGAGATATGTGAGGAGACAAGTCAGCCGTGTTCTTATGGAGTGACCTAGCCAATAATATTGAACTGGATATGTGAGACCCCCTCATCCCGTTTAGTGTAACTTGCCTCATATACAACTCTACTGTCCATTTATATATACATGGGTACTGACCCAACCTGTAACATAAGCCACGCCCTTCTAGTCAGTGTAGGGTGATGTAAACAACCTGCATCGCCACTTTCAGACCTGCAGGTTTCGAGTTTCAAAAGAGCCCATTCTCCCTTGATCCTCCACGACTTAACCAACTGTAATCACATGAACTATATTTGTATTGACGAATACCTACAATGTCTGACCTGTCCTGTAGTGCGTGTGGTGGCAAACAAGACGATGAAACAATCTGGAATGACTGAATCCGCCGGCACACGGGGGAAATTGCTGAAATGGCCCGAGAGCCATTGGCATTTGGAAACCGGGGGGAGAGAAAATTTATTGAGAGATTTTTCCTGCCTTTTACGAGCGCCGAGGATGGAATATATTGGTGGAGCAGTGGCAGGAGGAGGAGCAGCTTAACAAGGAAGGGGAGGAGCTGGGCTGGGAAGGCCCGGCTCGGCAAAACATGGAGGGTAGTCGAACAGGGGTCATACCAGGTGCGGACGAGAGGGAACAAGGCCAGCAGCAGCAGCAGCAGGTCACCTGCGGCGGGCAGGAGCGTGCGAGCGGAGGGAGGGAAGGAGGGCGGCTCTTGCTCTGGGTTGAGGTCAAAGGAGTGAAGAAGTGTAGGTCGAGGTCGAAGGAGGTTAGAGGCGTAGGTCCTTTGGATTGAGGAGAAGAGGAGGTTGAGGTTGAATCAGTGTGTGGTATGGGTCAGAGAAGAGGTTGAGGATTGTGGATTTCTCGATCATGGTAAGTGGAGTCACTCATGGTCATGGTAGCGGCAGCCGCACTGAGGAGCATGGTGACAGTAGCCATACTGATGATCATGGTAGCGCTAGTCATACTGACACCATGGTAATATGGTAGGAGCTACACTGAGGAGCATGGTAGCAGCAGCAACAACGTCATCACCTGAGGATCATGGTAACAGCTGCAGCAGCAGAGGATCATGGTAGCAGCAGCAGCAGAAACACCTAAGAATCATGGTAGCAGCACCAGCAACACCTAGATATCATGGTAGCAACAGCTAAGGATCATGGTAGTAGCAGTAACAGCAGCACCTGAGGATCATGGTAGCAGCAGAAGCAGCAGTAGAAACACCTGAGGATCATAGTGGTAATGGCCACCATACACACCAGGACGTGAGCTAACCGCCTACCATAGCCAGTTCTGTTCCATGGACCGATCCCGTAGTGTGGTCCAGCTGGGCTGTGTATGTATACATGCAATGTATACTCCACTCGTCCACCCCTGGTGATGTGAACTGGTATAAGGAGCAGCATTTTAGCCTCCTAACGCTGTTATACCCAACTGTTACCATGAGCATTTAGCATTGCCATAATCCTTGCACAGTAAGATTCATGGTAGACACCCACAGTGAGATTCATTGTAGGCACCTACAGTGAGAATCATGGTAGGCACCCATAGTAAGATTCATGGTAGGCACCCACAGTGAGATTCATGGTAGGCACCTACAGTGAGAATCATGGTAGGCACCCATAGAAAGATTCATGGTAGGTACCCACTGAGATTCATGGGAGGCACCCACAGTCGGATTAATGGTAGGTACCCACAGTGATATTCATGGTAGGCAACCACAGCGAGATTCATGGTAGGCACCTAGAGTGAGATTCATGGTAGGCACCTATAGTGAGATTCATGGTAGACACCCACAGTGAGTCATGGGAGACACCCACAGTGAGATTCATGGTAGGCACCCAAAGGGAGATTCATAGTAGACACCCACAATGAGTTTCATGGTAGACACCCAAAGTGAGATTCATGGTAGGCACGCACAGTGAGATTCATGGTAGGCATCCACAGTAAGATTCATGGTAGGCACCCACAGTGAGATTCATGGTAGGCACCCAAAGTGAGATTCATGGTAGATACCCACAGTGAGATTCATGGTAGACACCCACAGTGAGATTCATGGTAGGCACCCACAGTAAGATTCATGGTAGGCACCCACAGTGAGATTCATGGTAGGCACCCAAAGTGAGATTCATTATAGGCACTCACCATGAGATTCATGGTAGACACCCAAAGTGAGATTCATGGGAGGCACCCACCGTGAGATTCATGGTAGGCACCCAAAGTGAGATTCATGGGAGGCACTCACCGTGAGATTCATGGTAGGCACCCACGTCAATACCATTGTTTGTACCATGGGAACACCTGACGTTTATCACTGTTCGACAGGTATACACAAATCTCCTATACGAGATCGAGAGGAATCTACTCTCCTATACCGTCCTCGACAATGGCCAAAACCAGACCATAATCGACTGATATATATGCCGAGGCCATACATAACCCGAGCCTCGTAATGACCGCCCTATCCGAGCCGGCCGGTGAAATATACCGGGGGAATATGAGCCTGACGCGTCGGGCGCTCCGGACGCCATAAAATCCGGCCGGAGCAGAAAGAGGGACGCGGGGCTGTGGGTCTCGAATGAGGCGCAGGCGTGGCCTCGTCCCTCTCCTCCTACCTCCCGCCCTCCTTTACATGGTCCTATTTACGTTAAGATGTTAGAGGGTCTGTCTGCGCCACGTGGTGCACCGGGGCCTCCTTCTTCCCTCTGTGTGTATGTGTGTGTGTGTGTGTTATGATAATCTGGAACGTCTGAATTATCAAAATCTATGAAAAAAAGATAATCCAGACACCCTATTATCACCCGCACCTGGCCAGACGCTGGACGACACACTTCTGCCGTCTTTAATCAAAAGAAACCTGTCGTTCTCTTTACTGTCATGTATAATGTATTGACTACGCTTCCAGCGACGGTCATCATCGTCTGCCAGACGTCACCAGGACGCTGGGGTGAGATGGAAACCTGGAAATCCATGGCTCTTCCAGGCCCACGTGCATAGCGAGAGTGTATGGAGTCTTAGAATTAACCTTAACACTTGGACAAGCTGCTGAATATTCTCCAAATGGTGGATGTAGCTTGGTGCTGACGGCCTTAATGACCCATGCAGCTGATAGGTCTTCAGCTCAACCAACTACTCATCATCGTTTCCCTAATGACACCTCACTGTACAAGGCAGGCATTGATGGAGCCCTCGCCTCAACCAAGACGTAGACTCCGAGAGGATCGAGAGAAATGGGTATAGATTACGTTTACAGGTGTAGTAGACTATGTTGCAGGTGTAGAGAGCAGTGTGGCTGTAGGCGTCCGTGTCAGCCAAGGTGAAGGTAGAGATGCGAAGTCGTTGGTATAAACATTAAACAGCGGTTTAAGTATACTTGAATATGTGCTGCTGTTCTTTTAAGTATAATTGTACTACACATACAGACAAGGATAAGGCTTAAGGGTTTGTTTTAAACAATTATGCAAAACATTATCTTTAACTATGTGGGGAGGAGGTCGCTTCTCCCTTGGATAACGAGGCACCATCAAGCCACGGGATTTAGGGCACACACTCACAATGTCCCTACTAAAGCGAAAGCAAATTAGTGAAGAACGTACTCATGACTCCTGACATATCAGTATATTCTGTCAATAATCAATGGCGCTACGGAAATCTCCCTGCTGAAGGTTACACAGCGGATGGAAAGTCACGTCTGGCGAGGTTGCAATTGCTTCAGTTGAAGAGACAAGAGTGCAGACTCGTGAAAGAAGTTCTTAATTCAAAAGGAGTTCATCCTGTCCCTGCTGCTGAGTGCAGCGCAGCCTTGAACCGCAGGAGCCCCTAGATCACTGAGAGAGGGGTTCTGAGGTAATGATGATGATCATAATAATGATAATGATGATAATGATAATTATAGTAATAACAATAATACTAATAATAACAATAACAATAAAGCAGTCATAATGATAATAGTAATCATAATGATAATAATAATATTAATAACAAAAAGAGTATTGATAATAATGATGCCAATAATAATAATAATGATAATGATGATGAAAATTACAAACATTGTCAACACGTAAACAAATGTACGACGGAAGACGACCTCGTCACCTGCACAGAGTCGTAATGCCTTCCCCAAACTCAGGGAGGCTTTGGAAGACCACGCAATGAAATCATGTCACGCTTACGAAAACAGGATATGGCTATAAGAAACAAGTTAAGGGAAAACAAGATAAGACAGAAAGTTAAGAGGAAACATACCTCGAATTATGGAAGATTGGTGATTGGTCATTTGATCAAGGAGGGTGATAGAAAGTGATATCAGCATTTACTCATAAAGATAGCGAGAAGATAACGAAAAGTGAGGTTAAGCAATAATGAGGAGAAGCGAAGATAAAGAGCTAGATAACGGGTCATGAGATGAGGAGTGGAAGGGATGCGATAGCTGAAGATACACAGAAGGACGCGAGAGGAGATGGCGTCGTGAGGGAGGGAGGGGCAGCACGAGTGGGAGGGAGTTATGGAGATGGAGTGTCAGGCCTCCAGGGAAGGCTGGTCATCCTATATAAGTAATGACATCGTGGGTAAGGGAGGAGGCTACAATGTTGCCTTTTTATGGGCAGACCAGGGACTCTGTGCGTTTCATACACACTCACAAACACACACACACACACACACACACACACACACACACACACACACACACTGGATACGTGGTTGGTTAATACAGACAGCATATGTGAATTTCAGAAGTTGTATGATAGCACAGAATTCCCAAGAGATGGGGCCCCGCGAGTGTAAAACTCCATCCCTGTACAGGACAAAAAAGGCAAATACAAATAGGTAAATAGGTACAGAGCCGAAGGAAAGAAGAGTGCTTCTTCGTATAGGAATAAAGGGGGAACTCCTTCATCTAACTGAAAGTTACATTCGTAAGGGAGGACAAAGGACGCACGTCAGAGACGCCTTCTCGAAACTGACTGGAGTCACATGTGGTGTGCAGCAGGGCGCTGTCCTGCTACCATTCATTGCCCTCATTGCTGTATGTAAAAGACTTTGCCTGAAGGACTCGATCCACACCCGAATATATGTTTGCGGATGATGCTTAAAGCCATGAGAGAAATAAAGGATGATGGTAATTGCATCAACTTACAAGGGGAACTAAACAAACTCACAAAGTTGTTCTGATCTATGGTTGATGAAACTCATCCCAAGTAAATGCAAAACAGTGAAGATGGGAAGCAACGATAGAAAGCCTGAATACGAATATCATCAAGCAGTATATACGCCACAAGAGTCAGTGTGAGCAGGACTTGGCAGCCGACACTGTACATAACGCATCACGGGGAGGATAGTGAAGAAGGCAGATTGTGCACTGGCAAATGACAGTTGCATGGATAAGGAAATGTCCCTTAAATTATTCACTGCGTATATTAGCCAAGACTACAATATACTTGTCAGATTTGGTCATATTTTTTGCCATAAAAGCGGCATGAAGAGATGATAGAGAAGGTTCAGAAAATAGGAAAGAAAAAAGATGTTGGTACCTGAATAAAGAGAGCTACATTACAAATGAGAATTTAGAGTTCATACCTTTGCCCACCGAGGAAGAGGGAAGAGTAAGGAGCGACTTGATCACAGTCTTCAAGTTTCTAGACTGAGACGATAACAAGAAACTAGGCAATAAGCCTCACAGAAACTACAGAGCACTGTAGTAACAGAGTCATGGCTGAAAGGAAAAGAGTTGAGAAAACACAGTGCAAATGTTTATGGTATAGAAAACCTTAAAAGAAATAACGTGTATGACAGAAGGTAAAGATATGGGACCCTCCGTCTTCGTCCCGCTCGAGTCGGTAAATTACAAACACACAGACACACACACGCAATAGTCGAGAGTGCGCACACCACAGCAGTGGCTCCCAGTGTGTACAGCCCTGCCCATAACTAATGTCAATAACACGCATCCTTCGACAACGCTCGCCGTCCGGTGGTCTTAGGGAACACGCCTTGTGGCGGCGAGCGATACTATTGATCAGTGAACCTCATTGGATGCTCTGCGGCCGTAGTCATCCATAATTCCAGCAAGAGTAATGGAAGGATGACCCTTTTAATGCATCCTTAAATAGAGTGTTCGGTGCCCTTGGGGTTTAATTGATGCTATATGGGCGATGGGTCTAAGGCCGCCCTTGCCCCGAGACACAATTAACCTCCTCCAATTCAGAACTCCCTCCATACCTCTGTTCCTCGATTACCCCCTTCCCCCCCCCTTCCCTCACCCGGCCTCCATCCTGCATCCAACCAAGGTGCCTAGAGCTCCGAATAGAGTATGGATGACTTGCTACGAAAAAATATCACACACACACGAAACACCACCACGACGAGTTGATGCCTTGACCAATCACTCAATACGTGTTGGTACACTGTGCTCGTCTCATGTTCCCTGGGCTCTTCTAATTCACTCATGCACACGTTGGTTATCCTGGGGCAAGCGTGCATTACGAACAGGGCTTCTGTTACATAATCTTCGACAGGATTCAGGAATAGCAAATATTTCGTCCAAGCATCGAATTCTTTCTTATGATATGGCCATTCGTCTTTTATGTTCTACAGTGGGACTAGATCAAACCAACTTCTGCCTGTGTGATCGACCACAGTGACTGAAATGAAGCTTCCTCATCCTCTCCGGTCTGCCACTCCGGATTATAAGAGCTCCTCATTAGCGGGACACGCCAGTGGTAGTAAATGCATGGGGCATGCACTCGTGGCCTGCCACACGGACGCTGTGGGCATGACAAGTGCTGGTCCTATTACCTGGGCGCTCCGGCCCGCTGCACCTGGCCGCTGCCCTCGTTAACACTCCCTCAGCCGAGATGGACGGGGGCCCGTCTCCCGCCAGCTGTCAGCACATTAGTGGGCTGGTGCAGACATTATGGCCCCTGCAGATACACGCGATTGGCATGGATTAACGATGGTTAGTTGGCTTGTTAAGCCTGTGATTTACATTTTCCTTTTCCCCCCTGCTCCTTACGCTTTTTCTACTCATGTTTCTTCTACTATTCACTCACTGCATACGCTTGGCCACCAAAGACCGACATCGTCAATCACTTCGCCTGAATTTATTCATTATGAATCCTTACGACTCTTATTCACTCATTCATCTCCACTCATCTGACTCGACAGAAGGACTTGATCCACACTTGAATTTGTTTGCGGATGATACTTAAGGTCATGAGAGAAATAAAGAATGATGGTGACTGCATCAACTTACAAGGGGACCAAAACAAACTCCAAAGGTGGTCTGATACATAGTTGATGAAACTCATCCCAAGTAAATGCAAAACAATAAGGATGGGACGTATTTGTTCCGTGCTTTCTGAGCACAGTTTCCAACCCATTCCTATTCCTACGAACCCATAACTTTCACTCATAACCTCCAACTCATCCAATAACTTCTACTCTCTTCTCTCATCCCCATAGTTTTCCTCTACACCTGCCATATACTCACCACATCCCCCCAAATCCCACCATCTTACCACAGTTAACCGCACACCCACTGACTTACTACAGCAGTACAAACACATAAGCACTACAGACGAAGGCTGTAAACATTTACAGCCACAGCAACAGCTACATATTCTACTGCGTAGCGAGGCAACCCGCGGCGTATCAGGTGGAACCTGCGACCCTCACCCACTAGAGGAGGAGCCCTACCCATACCTTAGTTCACTCTGGCTACCACTCCTTACTGTGGAAACACTTACCTTCACCCTTCGTCCGACTGGCATGACCATCCCTCACCCTGTCTACGCCCCGTGTTTCTATATCGCCATCCCACATTATCATAACTCTCTCCCAGCACTGGATTCCTTCAGCGTGGCCCGAGTGTCTCGTCTTGACTGAAATGCTCTCTCACGGCAGAGCCAATGTCCAGATGCTAGAACCCTTCAGCCTCACCCCTAGCTATTGTCCCTCACGCTGTGCATTTTTTCCCACCCTCACTATGCACCCTCACTCACCATCACCCTCACTTTTACCATTAGTCCACGCCCCCCCTCACAAACACTCCTTCGCCCGTAACACTCGTCAACAGGCTTGTCTTCCCTCGTCAGACTGGCCAACAGCCTCTCTTCTAAGTTGATAGCTGAAGTGATAATGAAGAGTTAAGTCGATGGTATGGATATGCAATATCCTTTTCTTTCTTGCAAACTTGCTGGCGAGGTGGCGTCAGAAACAGACGAGGAAAAGACCTGGTTCACACACATCCATTCTCTAGGTGTTATGTGTAATGCACCGAAGCCTCTGCCCCTCTATCCACAACCAGGCCCCACAGGCCTTTCCGCGGTTTTCCCCTACCGCTTCACATGCCCTGGTTCAGCATGTGAAACGTCTGGGGTAAACCATGGAAAGGTCTGTGGGGCCTGGATGTGGATAGGGAGCTGTGGTTTCGGTGCATTACACATGACAGAGACTGAGTGTGAGCGAATGTGGCCTTTTCATCTGTCTCTTGGCGCTACCTCGCCAGCGCGGGGGGTGGCAATGGTAATTCCTGTAGGGCGGGGTGGCATCAGGAATGGATGGAGTCAAGCAAGTATGAATATGTACATGTGTATATGCATGTGTATATATATGTGTGTATATATGTATATGCTGGTATGTATATGTATGTATTGTGCATATATGTGCCTGTATGTGTATGTATGTGTATGTGACTGAATGGATCTTTCTTCATCTGTTTCCTGGCACTACCTCGCTAATGCGGGAAACAGCGATTAAGTATAATATATAAAGAAATAAATATATATATATATATATATATATATATATATATATATATATATTATATTCTAGCCTATGCCTGGTACTCAATTCATCACTCAGACCCTATGGGAGGATAAACAGCTGGGTAGACTGTGGACAGACAGCCATGACCAGGATTCAACCCTAAGCAGGCTCGACCCTGGGTGACCTGTGAATGCGTCACCTTCAGGGACGTTAAGCGTTACACCATGTGACATCCTTCGTAATTCAATGCCTGCTGGTCATCAGTCTGTCACAACTCCATATTCAAATGCTGAAATCTGATGTGTTAAACACTTATGTAGTTCTCAGTCACTTTTTAAAGTTCCAAATAATCATTCTGTCTACAATTAAAGACTATTATAGCTACAGGGTGATTGATTAAGACATGTCGATGTTGTCTAACGACTAATGATAAAGTTTGAAACGTGTGAGGTTAGTTGCACATCCATGACAAGTGTACCTGTACTTCCATGGCAAGTACACCCATATTTCCATGGCAAGTGCACATGTACTCCCACGCCAAGTGCACCCATACTTCCAGGGCAAGTGCACCCATACCTCCAAGGCAAGTGCACCCATACTCTCAGGGCAAGTGCACTTGTACTTCCATGGCAAGTGCACCCATACTTCCAGGGCAAGTGCACCTGTACTCCCATGGTAAGTGCATCTGTACTTCCATGGCAAGTGCAACATACTTCCAGGGTAAGTGCACCTGTTCTTCCATGGCAAGTGCACCTATACCCCCATGATAAGTGCACCCATACTTCCAGGGCAAGTGCACCTGTAATCCCATGGCAAGTGTACCTGTACTTCCATAGCAAGTGCACCTGTACTTCCAGGTCAAATGCACCTGTAAACCATGGCAAGTGCACCTGTACTTACATGGCAAGTGCATCCATACTTCCAGGGCAAGTGCACCTGTACTTCCATGGCAAGTGCACCTGTAATCCATGGCAAGTGCACTAGTACTTCTAAGGCAGCTGCACAAATACTTCCTGAACCAGTGCACCTTTACTTTCATGGCAAGTGCAACTGTACTTCCAAGGTAAGTAAACCTGTACTTTCATGATAGCTACACTTGTACTTCCATGGCAAGTGCACCTGTCCTGCCATGACAACTGCACCTGTAATTCCATGACAATTGCATCTGTACTTCCATGGCATATGCACCTGTACTTCCATAACTGCTGCACCTGTACTTCAAAGGCAAGTGCACCAGTACTTTAACATTTTTGTATACTTTTTGTCATTTCATCTTTACATCAGCATTTCCAATTCTTTTTAAATTCCTGGTCTAGGGAAGATGGGTTCCTTCATGGGCCATGTGTTACCTGGATCGTTCTTCACAATGTTCGGACTGTGGTGGGCATACAATGTCTTCCAGAGATACTATCTATGCCAACGGGTTGGGCGGACAACAGAAGACAATAGACGCCACTCCACCTACACCAGCACCCCGACCTTCCCATCCTCCTGTTGCCCAGGCCTTCCACTAGAGGGCATACTAAAAGTGGTGGTGATCATCATTGGCATGACAGGTGCCTCAACCTTTTTATATTATTTGATTTTTTTTTTCCTTAATTCCCATTACATTTGACAGTGATTTGTAAGAATGATGGTTACTGGAAGAGGTGTCATTTGAGTTCCTGAGGTCCCCTAAATACTTCATTCAAAATCTAGATCGAGAGGCATGAAATTTATGTTGTTACTGTAATTTGTAATTCACATCTAAAAATTCCAAGAAAGACATAGATCTAGAATAAATAAGTTATTACAATGTATATCAATTTCTATTTTACAATTCACATCTAAAAATTCCAATTATGAAAGGCATAGCACTAGAGTAAGTATATTTGTACATGCTACATCATTTTCTATTTTGTATCTCATATCTAATAATGCCAATTACAAAAAAAGTAAATCTTCAATAAATAAGTTATAACAGTCTATATCATTTTCTCTCTTGTAATTCACTTCTAAAAATTCTAACCTGAAAGAAATGAAACTAGAATATTTTTTGCAGTCTATGTCACTTGAAGACAAATATATCGACATGAGCTTTTCACTTCATTATAAAACTGAGGAAGTTACAGACAATGAAAATGCAAGGAAATAGAATTAACAGACTAGTAATATGTAAAAGCAAAAACAGCTTCTTAGGTTAAGAGAATGTTGTTAATAATATCCCACATGTAAACTTCCAGGTGAATTAATAACGGCATTTGTGCATGGGACGTTTACCCACATGGGGAACTCCCAACACATGACCATGTACTTTTTCTTTGGCCTGAATGGCGCTGTGGACATCATGATGCACTACAGGGCACCGCTCCCTCCTAACACTGACTACGTCTCTGCTCTATTGGCTTTCATTGTGGAGGGCATCCTGTTCCTGTATCACCTCCATGGCCGCACAGAAATGGACATCCAGGTCAGTACCCCACCTTCTATACCTATACAGTAAAGTCTCCTCTCATCTCATTCTATATATACCAACATAAGAGGGGAGAGGCAACCATTAATTTCATTCTTTGTATAACTCTGATAATGAGGGCTACCAATATCCCCATTCTCTCTACCATACATTAAAATATGTACTGTTAGTAACCACATTTTCTATTAAACACTGGTAAGGGTTACCATTTTCCCGCCTTCTATAAGATGACAATGAAGGATGCCACTATCCACATTTCATAAGCAATCATATGTCATGATCAAGCTTCCACCAGCTTGATGGTCTGTATACCACCAAACATCAAAGCCTATGACAGTAAAAAATTAGTAAGGACTCAGGTATCTGGATGAAATCCATGTACTACCAGTTATGAGAAGAAAAGAGAGTGCATGTGTCCAGGATTTAGAAATCCTTCAACACAAATATTCATCTGAGAAATGCATGGAGGTATTGCAACCCTCTCATTGTAAACTATAGGGGATGTGGGGCCTGGGAGGTGAGTTACTTGTTGTGTAATCATGACAAAGCAGTAGTGGCATATTCAAGTGAGAAAATGCAGAAGCTGGTGTCTGAGTTTGGGAGTGTGCAAAAGGAGAAAGCTGAGAGTAAACGTGAATAAAAGCAAAGTTATTTGATTTAGCAGTGCAAAGAGACAAGTCCATTGGGGTGTGAGTTTGAACGGAGAAACCTTGGAGGAGTGAAGCATTTTAGATATCTCAAACGGACAAGGCAGCGAATGGACCTATGAAAGATAAGGTGAGTCATAAGAAGGGTGAGGGGGTAAAAGTCCTAGGACCACGGAGAAAAGTGTGTTATATTGATGCAGGCAGGGGTTATAGATGAGGATATATGGAAGAGGATGAATGTGCTTGAAATAAAATGTCTGAGAACAAAATGTGGTGTGATGAGGGGTGATCGAGTGAGAAATGGTAGGGTAAGACATAGGTGTGGTAATAAGACGAGTGTGGTTGAGAGAGCTGAGGCGGGTGTGCTGAAATGGCTTGGACATAAGGAAAGAATAAGTGAGGAGAGATTAAAAAAGAGAAAATTTGTGTCAGAATTGAAGGGGACAAAGAAAATGGGGAGACCATACTGAAGATGAAAGGATGGAGTGAAGAAGATTTTGAGTGCTCAGGGCCTGGGCATTCAGGAGGGTGAATGGCATGCATGGGATAAGAGTGAACTGGAGCAGTGTGGTATACAAGGGTGACATGCAGCCAATGGAATAAACCAGGGCATATGAAGTAGCCAGAGGAAACTATGGAAAGGTTCATGGGGCCTAGTTATGGACAGGGGGCTGCAGTTTCTTTGCGATACACGTCAACTAGAGAATGTATGAAAGCGGATGAGGCCTTTTCTTTGTGTCTATTTGGCGCAACCTTGCCAAAGCAGGAAATGATGAACAAGTATGAAAGAAAGAAAAAATATGTAAGAGAACTAATTTAAAGCAGGATAAAATTGAGAGAATATCAGAAGTGATCAGGGTGACATCTTCCCAGCGGCTGAGATCAGAGCTGGTGACATAAATGGAAGAGTCTTACTCAGCGCTCACAGCCAAATGTCAATAATGCTTTCCTCATGCAGTATCCTTTACTGTTTGAGGTGTGGTAATGGATACTTAAACATCAAGGTCATTGTGTGTCTCAAGTCTTTAAATCTATTCCATGTTTGTAGCCTCAGATGAAATAGCCACGTTCACATATCAATCAAAGTCACCTTATCTATGATAAGGCCACATACATCCACACAAATTAAGCCCTAAGGAGTTCAGCTCACCATAAACAATACTCTCAAATGTCACACTGTTTTCAAACAGGATGGCCGAGTTCATTAATAATGTCATATCAGCTAAGACCGGTGTTACGGCTATCACAAAGGCATGGTAAAACTTGCTATATCAAGGATTATGAACATTTTCATCTTCTTTGCACCAATGAGTAAGGTACTCTTCTGTCAAAAGGAACTACATCTGTCCCATCCCACAACTGAATTCCTTAGAATGTGGAGATTATGCAAAATTGTAAGGTACTGATCTCTAACCTTTGCCAAATTATTCCTATCATTCATTGTGGGCTGTATCATCCAACCCCTTCCCATACAGATAAAGTGATGAATCACTTTAATTAACATCATGTAACCTGGTACCATGTGCTGAGTTGAGTTCTCTGTGTGGGAATTTTGAAGATAATGACACTATGGACCTACAGGAACACCTGTGCTTAATACAAGTTGTAGTCTTTGCCACATATGGTCAAAACAGTATTGAGCTTACTCTAAAAAAATGTGACCGAGCAGCAACTCTACCCAACTAATGTAACCCAATGATCACAAACAAAGCACCTACTGGTTCTCTGGTTCCACTTCCCCACAAATGACTTGAAATCTGAGGCTAAT
This sequence comes from Panulirus argus, assembly GCA_038088735.1. Classification (NCBI taxonomy): domain Eukaryota; kingdom Metazoa; phylum Arthropoda; class Malacostraca; order Decapoda; family Palinuridae; genus Panulirus; species Panulirus argus. Next base: position 1,127 of record JAYMFT010412069.1, on the reverse strand, counting down.
TATAAAGATATACAGTTCAAATACTGACTTCACATGTTATTATGGAATGTGGAGAGTTCAGTATCCCTGAACCGAAGTGCTTGTGTGGATTACATTGGAATTAAATAGTAATATTACTACAGCACCACAAATGAAGCCTTACTTCATTTCTCCATGAAGAGCACATCCCTCATCAAGAAACATGCACAGCAATGGGACATGGCCTTTACCACACCATCATCATCCACTATAAGGCCCTTCATAAAAATCATTTGTGAACTGCACACTTTGTAGTCTTACTACCCTACCAAACCACAAAATTAAAACATTCCATAAACCAGTGGTACAGGATACTGAGGGTTAAACAGCCTAAACAAACAGAATCTAAGCACCTTTAGTAAAGATGCAGTTCAATTTAAGTATCACTTTGTCACCATCTGCCAGAGACTTTCCCACCTGATATCAACTGCCTTTCTTCAGCTTACTTTTAAGTCCTTTCACCTCTAATACTTAGTGTAAGTATTTTTGAAGTCACCAGATGGTTACACAACCCTAAGGTGAAGCACTTTACAATACCCAAATAACCAATGATAATCTACAAGTTCTCCCCTGAACTAGCCAAACCCCTCTGTTTCATCATTAGCATTTCTCTTCAGCAATCACATTAGCATTTCTCTTCAGCAATCAAAATTCCCTGCTGACGGACGACTTCGTATATTTTCCCAAAACCGGTCAAAAAGTTCATAATCTCTCTGTAGGTTTAAACCAATAACCTGTCTCTCTTCACTGCCAAACCTAATAACCTTTCTTTTATTCACATTTACTCTCAACTTTCTTCTTTCACACAGTCTCCCAAACATAAAAACCAAATTCTATAGTTTCTTTTTCAAATCTGTTAACAGTGCCATGTCGTCACCAAAAATTAGTGACTCATCTATCAACCACCCCCAACCCTGCCAAACTGCAGACCAACCCTTCTCCTCAAAACCCATGCATTCACTTTCCTCACCACCCCTTCCATAAACAGACTGAAAAGACATGGTGACATCACACATCCCTGCCAGAGACCAACCTTCTCCTTGAACCAATCCCACCCCCGCATTGTATATATATATATATATATATATATATATATATATATATATAGA
>JAYMFT010412058.1:0-18185 GCA_038088735.1 Panulirus argus | reverse complement strand
GTCCGGCCCCACCGCCTGTCACGTGACAGCTCTCACACCCTCCCCCCTCCCTCCCCCCCCCCTCTCTCTCTCTTTTCCTGGTAGAGCTGTTGTTATTGTTATCAGCCCAGCTCTCTCTCCCCACACTCACTACAGCCACACACTATGGCCGGGTAATAGCTCCCCTTATAAAGGTTTTTACATTACTCCTGTAGATAATGTCGACCCTTGATTGGGTCATTAGTGAACCTTTAGTATTTGATCAATAACGACCGTTTATTTTGGTCATTAGTAAGCTGTTGCTGTTCAGTCGAAAATTACTTTTGATTAGGTTAATGAGGGCCTTTTCATTGTTCGATCGATAATGACCTTTAATTGGGTCATTAAAGGACTATTCGAGCGTTAATGACCATTAATTAGGTCTTTAAAGAACTAATGTTATTCGATCAGTTATCAATTCTAATTAGGTAATTAAACTTCGAGCGTTAATGACCTTTGATTGGGTCTTTAAAGAACTAATGTAATTCGATCAATAATTAAATTTAATTAGATCATTGAAGGAGTAGTGTTGTTCGAGCTGTAATGACCGTTAATTAAGTCGTTGAAGGACTGTTATTCTTCGATTAATAATGTTTAGGTTTGCGTGTTCGCTCTAGGCATTCAAGTCTGTTATATTTGTTTGTACTGGTGATTAGAGGCAGGGATGTTGTGTCTTGTGTAGTGGTGATGTAACGGTACCGATGGAAGGGGTGGTAGAGGTGGTTAATGGAGGGGGTGGTGTGTGGTGGTGTGGTGTTATGTAGTGGTGATCTCAAGGTACTGATGGAAGGGGTGGTAGAGGTGCTTAATGGAGTGGGTGGTGTGTGGTGGTGTGGTGTTATGTAGTGGTGATGTAACGGTACTGATGGAAGGGGTGGTAGAGGTGGATAATGGAAGGGGGTGCCCATTCATCGACCAGGTCCGAAGGGGAGGATGAACAGCTGGGTCAGCTGTGAGTCGATTGGGTTGGACTCAGTCCGGGACTCGAACTCAGGCGGGCCTATTAGGTTGGTGGGTTACAACTCTGTCCACTGCGCTATGGAGCTCATGTGTGTGTGTGTGTGTGTGTGCATCACAGAAAACCTGTTCAGTTCGTCCTGAACAAGTTGTATAAACTGGAACAACCCGTTACTTTTATGGCAACACTATTGTTGTTGTTTCTTCCTCAAAAATTCCCTGCAACAAACAGATCCGAAACACAAAACAATATTCCCCCAAAAAACCGAGTCTTCTTTATTGTGGCATTTCAACAAATGGTAAAAATTTCCTGCTATACAGAATCTCTGGCAGTCATAAGCAACGTTATTTTATATCACTGTGTTCTTGGCTTGGGTGTGTGAGTGTGAGGGGGGGAAGTGTGTTAGGCTGTGGGTGTGTTGGGAAGAGTGTGTTGGGCTGTGGGAGTGTCGGGAAGCGGGTGTGTACTCGGAAGGAAAGAGAGAGTGTGAGTGTGTTGGGTTGTCAACGTATGTAAGGGTGTATGGTGAGTGTGTGCGTGCAGGGGTGTGTGTGTGTGTGAGGAGTGAGTGTGTTGCTACCTTGTGTTTCACTCGTTTATTCGAGTTCTAACTTCACCATCCTTCTCCCTTTCCATTCTTTCTCGCCCTACAGAACACAGTCAAAAAATTAATTTCCCCGTTGAAAAATAAAGTCTTTGAGAAGAACGACTCAGAGACTCATTACAAATATTCAAAATACTGCAGAATTTCTACAACATATCGCGTAACTTTTTCATTATAGAGGGAAAAAAAAAAAGAAAAACAGATATAACTCTGTGAAAGTAAAAGTAAGGAAATATGATACTAACGTGGGTGAAGTTTCCCAGCTGTAAAGTTGTAGAACATTGTAGTGAACAACCATCAGATGCCAGAGGGAGAACTCTCAATACTTTTCACTCACAGTGAACAGATGCATCAGGCGATATCAGTAACCAGTGAATAAAACTGTTCAGAGAGGAAAGTTTGATACTAGAAACACAAATGCTTGTTAGCGTAAAGTTTTATGCTTACTCTTCCGTTTCCAGAATTTGGCTTCCTCAACGGAAGACTCATGAGTAAATCGAGTAATATTCCCATCCACACTTTCCCATAAAGCTTCCAAGGCAGTATACCCTCTCTGTACTACATGCTGGTGGCACTCCTTCTAAACGTTTTGTAAGTTCCGACTCTTGCGCCTGAGGGAGTGGCGAGTGAGGGACGCCGTCTGTTTTACTGTAACATCTCTACCTCGAAAAGATCAGCAGCTTCGAGACGCTGTTGCTTGCTATTCCTGCGGCAGACGATCCCGTCGTGTCCCGTTCCCATGTACCTTGCCCCTCTCCCTTCCTCGACCTGACCTCTCTCTCTCTCTCTCTCTCTCTCTCTCTCTCTGTCTCTCTGTCTCTCTCTCTCTCTCTCTCTCTCTCTCTTTCACCTCCCCCTCGTCCTTCCCTCACCACCACCTCCCATATCAAGTTACAGCCGACCCTGCGCCGCCTCCTCCCGTCTCCTGTATTTTCCACGTACACTATCTTCCCGCCTCGAACTCTCCCAACTCCTCTCTCCTCTCCTTCTCCCCCCAGCCCCCGCCTGTTCCCCCCTACGCTCCATAAAGTAGGACAATTACCATAAAGGCAGCAGGTGAGGTGTACTTTAGGAAAATACCACAATAAATAACGTATCAGTTCTGGACTGGCGGGGTGGCTGGATTCATATCGGCTCCCAGGATAAGGACATTTACCCCGTTCGGGACACCGTGGCATCGGCTCCCTCGTCAGCCGGTGGACAGAAGGAAAAAGGAACTTACGCATACAGAGCAAAACTTTTTTTTTTTTTCATCTCTGATGGGATAATGGAGAGGTCTATTGGTCAAGGGAATGGTCGGGACAGTGTAGGCCATTTGACAAAAGGTACTTCTGGGCCATTGTGCAGGACTAGCATGCAGATTGAGTCGATATGTTTACTTCACGATTTCTTTTTTTTTTTTTTACCTCACCACTATGGCTGTAAAGTGGTGGTGGAGGGTTGAGTATGGTGCCGTGCCATAGTGGAGGTTGACTGCTATGGTGGTGGTGGAGTATGGTGTTGTGTCTATGGATGCCAATATGTCATTTAATTTTTCAGTGAATTTCATCTAAGCTCGCTCCTCAGTTTCAACGCTGGCGAAGCATTCTACTGGTTGGCGAGGGAGCGTACATCATTATTGATATCCGGCTGCTTGTCCTGCCTCCTCACCCCTGCCTCCTCACTCCTTGCCTGACCTCCTCCTCACACCCCTGCCTCACCACCCCCCACTGCCCCACCTTGTGTCACCCCTGCCCTGCCCCTGTCCTCTTAATTCAGCCTCGCTCCGGCCGGCATAAAATGTCAGGTGAGGTCAAACGCTGACGAAGAGCCCTCTGTCTTCATAATCACTGAACTGAGACGGCGGAGGAGGGTGGAGGGAGGGAGGGAGGGAGGGAGGGGAGAAAAGGTAGATGGAAGGAGGAAGGAAGGGTGGGAGGGAGGGCAGAACACAGCCAGACATCAGCCTCTTCACCTTTGACGAGTGACACATGACACTCCACGTCTGTGTTGGACCAAGTATACGGGCTGGCATGAGACCTGGCCGGTGGCTGGGTCTGTGGTCTGTGTTGGTCCGGCACAAGACTAGGCCTATGGCTGTGGTCTCTGCTGGCCTTGGTCCGGCACCAGACCTGGCCTGTGGCTGTGGTCTGTGTTGTTTGTCTTAGGCTGACATCTCTGGTTACTTTCGTGTGCGTGTGTGTGTGTTTATTGACATTCCTGGCTGCCTGGCACACTGGTTCGCTCGTCAGTCAGGCGATGTTTGCCGGGTAATATTGCTGTGTACGCTAGTTGCTCCAGGGACGGTAGCTGGTCTTTGATTTCTCCCAGTATGTGTGCGTGTTGCTAGCTGCATGTTATTGTGTGTGGGTGTGTGTGTCTGTGTCTTATATCTCTCACGGGGAGAGAGTTGTACACTCGTGTTGCCCTGTCTCTTAATCTAGTGTATATATGCACAATGTCTTTATTCTTTTGTACACACACACACACACACACACACACACACACACACACACGAGCGCCCCTGCCTAAGCCCCAATCAGAATGTCGTGGTCTGCATTATCCTGGGGGAGGAAGAAAAAGCCGTGACCACCATCATTCTGGGAAAACAGCAGATTCGGACCCTCCAGACTCTTGTCTGCTCGACTTTGCAGAGGGGGTTACCACACACTCTTTCTCTCATCACCAGCACGCTCTCCCACCCTGGCCGCCATAACCTTCCTCACCACGACCACTTCCTCCTTCCCTGGCTGCCACATCCTCTGAACACACAGTATCCGACATAACCCGCGGCAGGAAACATGATCTCATCATGACAGTCTGGATAAGAGAAAAATAAAGTACGAGAAAAAGAATAAGATTACTCATATCCTCCCCAGGTGTGTGTCGACCTGACTCTAGAAGCTGGGAAGTTAGTAGGAAAGAAAGACAAAAGAAGGAAGATATTTTACAGCTTCATCCTAGAGATAGATAGATAGATAGAGAGAGAGAGAGAGAGAGAGAGAGAGAGAGGTACCATAATGGTTAATCCTCGTATGGCTGGTCTCCACATAGAAACTGTAGGAAGCTGCATTCAGGCAAGTACCAAGGGCACAAACATTAGTGGCTGGACGCACGGCTCAACAAACCAATAGCCAAATTAATACCTGCAGAACAAGATGGGAGCAGCAACAAGTCGGATGAAAAGGGATGGCTGAAGAGAGGTGACGGAAGGATCACTGACATATTGGAAGGCTTTTGATTCCACTGTAGCCAAGAGGAAGGTGGAAGAAGAGCCGCCACAGATATGCGAGCGATAATCCATACTGGGGCAAACATACCTCACCCTCGTCCCATCCCAGATATGGAATATTTGCTGAGAGAAAAATTAATTACGGTACCTATACAACACCCTCCCCAAGCTTTTGGTACGCAGATTTTGTAATGGTCATTATATGAGATGTCCAGGGTAGAGCAAAGGACATGGTTATGGCCAACATGTTTTTGTCACTCAAGCGTTGCATTGTAATTAGCTGGAAATTTAATGGTGGAGAACGAGTGAGACAGAGAGAAAATATAGAGAGAAATTGTATTTTTGTACTGCTCAGTTTACACACAGGTGCTGCACAGTTCAGAATTAAGAGAGGACGGACACATGTTCGGTGCCGGGGAAAGAATGATTTATTCAAGCGAGAGGAGGAGGGTAAGTATGTTGAGGCACGAAAAGTGAAATCATCGACGTCAGAGTGAATATGGTTAGCGGGCAGCGAAAGAGGGATACAGATAGGGAGAGTAAAGATGGTAGATGATAAGACTGTACCCTGGGGGACGCCACTGATAGCAGGGGATAAGTAGAAGTCGCTTCGTTTGTGACTTTCGTTAAAGAGAGACTGGAGAGGAAGTTATGGGTTAGAGAACTGAGAGAAGCAGCAGGGACAAAGGAAGGAAGCTTAGAAAAACAGTGACTTGATCCACACTCTATCAGATGCTCTGGACGCGTCAAAGACCATGAAGAACAGATTCACCAAAATCCCAGAGAGAGAGAGAACCAGAGATGAGTCACTCACGGGAACAAATCACCAGTAGACCTAACTCCTCGAGAGCCGCTTTAGTGATTCGAGACAAGAGAACGGGATTCTAAGCGTTAAGAATGTGAGACTTAAGGAGAGTTTCAAAACTTTGATGACGGTGGAAGTAAGGGGCTTTTGGTCGATAGTTGGAGGGATTAGAGCGGACTCTTTTCCCTAGGGATGGGCTGCTCCGATGCAGGTTTCCAAGGAGGAGTGAAAATTCCGGTCTTAAGAGAGAAATGAATTAGCCCAAGAAGGATAAGAGGCAACTTAGAGGAGAAACGGGGAGGTATGATAGCCAGACCATGCGCCTCGCTCTTATGTAGCTGGGAGATTACGAGGAAGACCTGCTCGAAGAAGATATAGGAGAGAGCACAGGGTCAGTGGGAGGAGAGGGAATAGATATGGAGTCATCCAAAGTAAAGTTAAAGGAGTTTAAGATACCGAAAAGAGCGGCTCTGTCAGTAACGGAGTTGGCTACAGAGTGATCAGACAGGGAGAGAGGAGGAAAAGTTGAGTTACAGAGGTTGCTGGAGATGCTTTTGGTTAAGGAGCAGAAGTCAAATAAGCACACTTTTTTCTTAAGGGCTTGTGGCTGTCATTATGAATGACAGCTTTGCACTGATTCTGAACAGATATGAAGGCAGAGGGAGATTCAGGAGACAATTAAATTCCCCCAGAGTGCCAGAGATGTAATGAAGAAGGGAGAAGGGGAGGTCGTGGCCAGTTGGAGGTAATGAAAACAATAATGTGGTCGGAAGACCCTAAGGAGGCAAGTCTGATTTGTGTATTGTGGAAGGGTTGTGTGTTGGAAGAATGGTCATGTCGATTGGGAACTCGTGTTTAGATATTTGTTCCAGAGTGATAAAGAAGGAAACGAAAGGCCGTCGACTCCACTGAAATTATCCCACGTAGAGTCTAATCAGTTTTTGTGGTGCACTTTGAAACCACCTGCTCAGAATGTATCAGTGTGGAGAAAACAGCGCCCCCGTGGCAGGAGGTCAAGTAGTCGAAGAGTTATAGACTAACTTGATTCGCGGGGAAGTGCATAAAGCAGGAAGGCAAAGATATACAGCGTAAAGAAAGTTTGACCCAAAAAGCTTCAGAGTTACGAGACTCATTATCCAGGAGGCGAGTAATGGGTGTTTTTGTGCTACAGCAAGAACAAACCTTGCTCTTGAATGGGAAACGATAATATAGATTATCGGTTGGAATTTGACAGTGGAAGGGTAGAGTCAGCAATGGATAGTTAGGTTTCAGAGATAAGCATATAAATTGGAGAAGGTAGACAGATGGTATTCACTGGCAGGGAAGTTGATTTTAAGACCAATTATGTTGCTGAAATGGACAGAGAAAGAGCTAGGCATAGGGGCAGCGTCCGTGAGGTGGGATGGGTCCCCGTCCTTTGATGACATCCAAAGGAATCCTGGAAACCAACCAGCCTTCCTCGTCTCAGAGCCGTTGAAGCATTACGTGAGTGCACCTCCAGTTACCTGCATAATACAGAGTGAGAAAAAATTAGTTAACACTAAGGAATTATGCGAGAAATGGTATGACGTTTTAGCACGACAGCACAACCTTTGAATATTGTAGATCATTATGACCTGGTCTTTGAGGGATCGCGTCAAAGGTCACATCATTGTTCCCAAGGGTCGTGCACTTGTACTAGACGGGTTTAGGAGACTTTCTTCGACATACTTTTCGGGTGTGATGATTTGTAAGACTGTTTCACAAATATGTGTTTCTCGTTCCTTTGCGCATTCCTGCTTCGTATCTGTCTTCGCCTTCCTGACCAGAGAGTCCGCTAGTCTGTCTGTCTCGATGTGGACTTAAGAAATAGATAAAGAACGTTTTGTTGACTTTACGCAGCCATACGGCTTATCCTTGGTCTACCTCACACACACTCTGTATGTTTACGCTGGATGATGAGACCACAAGTGAGGTTGACAGTGGATGGCATCAACCTCACAAGTGAGGTTTACAATGGATGGCAGCAACCCCTCAAGTGAGGTTTACAATGAACGAGTGAGGTTTCCGACGGTGACTGGGAAAGCCTCTTAAGGTTTGTTGACGTCCCCATATCTCTGCCGGATGGTTCTGTTTACATTCTCCTGTTTCGGACAGATGGCTCAGCAGATGCCTCCCCCTCTCCCACAGCTGGTTCTGGGCTTGGCTCCCTCTAGTGCCTCGGCCAGATGGCTCAGCTGACACCCCCCGTCACACAGCTGGTGCTGTGCTTGCCCCCTCCTCCCTCCCCCTAAAGAAGACGACTTCAACGTAGACACAAATGCACCTGGACATCTCTCAGTTGGCTTAACTGATAGGGAAAATTTTATGAACAGTTTGATGCACCGAATAAAATCATCTCTCTCGCACATCCAAATATCGACCATCTCACTCTCTCTCTTTGAGTGAAGAGGAAAGCTTACACAGATGTCTTCTGGCATGTCGGTAATTACTGGTACAGTTTACACACACACACACACACACACACACATTTTCCCATTCATCGATCCAATTCTATAACTATAATGAGACAGACGTAAGATAATGTTTTTCTTTTTTATTTTATTACACATTTACCGTTTTTCTTTTTTTTTTTTTTTTTTGATTACTTGCACAGGAAATCCATGTATTTCACATCCATTGACATATGACTCTGTCGGATATGACACTACGGCCCACTGACGCCCGCTGGTGTCATACATATATATCGGTAAAGGTCGAAGGTGAACTGTTTGCTCTCGGTAAAACGCAAATTTTCGGGAATAGAGAAAAAAACTGTTGTCCAGTTCACTGTATCATCTGGCAACTCAGGCATTCCAATACAGAGTCATAAAACCTGCCATATGGCCGAGACTCGCGTCAATATCCTTTATGAAGCGCGACCATGTGGACTTGTTTATGACACCAGTTTTTACTAGCTGTGTTTACCGTTCTTCCAACGATTAAGCACGACGGTAGGACGACCCTTACGACGATACGACGCTTAAATACGACGGTACGACCCTTGAGAGCGACGGTACGACCCTTGAGAGCGACGGTACGACCATTGAGTACGACGGTGCGACCCTTGAGAGCGACGGTACGACCCTTGAGAGCGACGGTACGACCCTTGGAGAGCGACGGTACGACCCTTGAGTGCGACGGTACGACCCTTGAGTACGACGATGCGACCCACTGGGTATGGTGACCTGACCTTTGACCTGATCCTCGAGGGTGCGATAAAAACCCAGGCCATATTACCCAGGGGGGTCGTACCATGATGCTCAATGGGTTGTTCCGTCGTCCTGAAGACAGACAGAAGCATGACTGATGGCCATTATAGACGCCTGACATTAAGGCCACCCACAGGGGGCAATAGGGAGCTACAATTGACATGTCGACTCGGTCCCCTGAGCAGCTTTGGTCGACGTACGGATCAAGTTTGTCCAGGAAAATGATACGAAATTGAGGCATTCGTATGACGCCCGTCCACAGAGAGAGAGAGAGAGAGAGAGAGGGCTCAGGAGGATAGCATTATCTTGCAAGGATGATGTACGGTGCTAGAATGTCCAAGTCCAGTAATAATTACAATGACTGATGACCCCTTTTTTACCAGTTGTTAGATTGTTGATACGTACATACGGCACATATATATATATACAAGATTAAGAGACGGGGCAACACGAGTGTAGATCACACACACACACACTCACACAAACACACACACTCAAACTCACATTATTTGAGATCGTTGGACGGAATAAGGTGACTGTGAGGACACGGTTGATGCAAACGACATGCATAATTTTCAGAAGCTGTATGACAGTCTAGAATAATCGAGAGATGGGGGACCCCACGCGGGTGTAGGACTCCCTCCCCCCGTACTGTACAAATAGGTAATTGCCCACAATGTGACCAATTAGCCTATTAGTTTATGGCCTCTATATCTTCCAGAACGGTATATTGGTCCCGGAAGCAAAACTAATCTCCCGTCGTAAATAAAACATTAAAAAGAAGAAGCAAAATGAAAATGCGATAATTCACATGAGGAAGACCCATAGGGCATAGTTAATTAGGCAATTCATCTAATGGCTCGAAATTAATTAGAAACTTTCACTATGATATGGAACCGAGCGATTTTCGCTTCCTGGTATGAACGATGGTAGCTTAAGCCATAGTTCTACTGTACACTTGTGAACAGCGGATATACTGGGGAAAGAAAAGTGTGATTTTTTTTGCTTTCATAATTGAAAGAATAATAAACGACAATTTTAACTTGTGTACTGAGTCTCTGTTGACACTCGAGGTGAAGGTGGAAGGAGTGCCATGGAATGAGAATGGTCGAGATGTGTTTTCCAGTCGGGAGTGGGTTCTTTTAGACCTAGAACTTTTTTCTTTTTTAAGTGGCTTAAAAATGAATTCCACACACGCGTTCGGAAGGGTCGGACCGCATCAGTTTTTAGGGGTCGGGGGAACGTGTTTTTGTGTGGCCAACAGATGCGCCCATTAGGGGCCACACACACACACACACACACATACACACACACACACACACGCACACAACAGTAATGGCCACAGCTCGCATGAAAAATGCGTCTCTCTCTCTCTCTCTCTCTCTCTCTCTGAAACACATTCCTTACACTCCAACACTTTCATTTTGCCATGATTTTTTTTTTTTTTTTTTGGGGGGGGTGGTTTTGTGTCGTGTTGGTCGTCAGGTCTCAGTGCCGTGTGTAACCCCTGGAGCAGGACGGTACGACCCCTTGGAGCACAACGGTACGACCCTTGGGTGCGACTGCGTACGGACTACGAGCCGGACCTTCGAGGGTCAGGTCAAAGGCCAGGTCGTCATGCCCAGAGGGTCGTCCCATCGTCATTCAAAGGCTCGTCCTTTCCTTCTCGAGGGTCGTATCATCGCACTCGAGTGTCGTACCGTCGCGATCAAGGGTCGTCCGACCACTCCTGTTGTTACGTTGTCCTGTCTCAACCACCGACTCCGTTTTGCTGCTTCTCATAACACACGGTACAGTGAGATAGACTACAGTGCGATAGACTAGAGTGAGATAGACTAGAGTGAGATAGACTACAGTGAGATAGACAACAGTGAGATAGACTATATATACATCCAAGATATACATTTAATTCCCCCCCCCCCTCACCCCCCGTTACGCCCTCACTGGGAACTGAATATACATCTGGTGTTGTTATACACGCTAATGTATACTTAGAATTGAAAATGAAAGCCATGACCAATGCTGTTGTAGAAAGACGGGTTATGTTAAAAGCATTATTTGACTTTCCAATGGACTTGTGTTTCCAGGCTGGTGTGTTCTTTAATGCTGTTTGGCCTGTGGGAGTGTGCGTGCGTGTGTTGCTTCCTGTGTTGACTTGGCAACACAGATGTGGCCGGAGACGTCTTCCTCTCTCTCTCTCTCTCTCTCTCTCTCTCTCTCTCTCTCTCTCTCGTGTGTGGGTGTGTGTGACGGAAAGTCCTCACTGTGGCCACGCTGGCCCCTGCCAACCACCTGACACCACAAACTTCACAACTCGTGGCCGGGTGTTGGGCGTTTCCCCTCCCTCGCCAGTGGTTGCCATAGTGACTTGTCAAGTCTAGGACAATGTCAGCCGCTCCTGACACTGCTGGGTGCTGGGGAGGCCCAGCAGGTGGGGAGGGGGAGAAAAACTGTCAGCAGAGAAGTGCCACAGTCCGGCCGTCTGATGTATACAAATGTACATATAAAGTGCACAAAAAGTCCACATATTGTTCACATGTTCACGTGATGTACAGGGCCCAGCGCTGCGACACGGGCATCATGACAGATCCAAAATAACTTTGCCACTATTTGTATTTGATTTGCAGGGTAAGAAAGGCTTTTCTTTCTCTCCCGCCAAGGCTTCGAAGCCGTAGAGTGAGGCAATCCGCTCGTCCACGTTTTGTTGACACACTCATTCCGTTGGTAAACATTAGTCGGAGATGTTATTGTTTCCCCTGGGTTGACTCGGGCACAATATGGCTTTCCCTGGACGCTGTCCATCAGCTCCGTTATGCATTCAGGAATTTTTATTGGCCGTATATTGGCCCAGAGATTGGTGGTTCACATGGTTTGAGTCGATGCTTCACATGGCTCGAACACGGATTTTTATTGCTTCAGCTCGCTGTATGGCTCACAGTTTGGGGAAGTCTGACTCTTCTGGTTGTGGTGATGGTGTTGACGGTGATGGTATAGTGATGGTGTGGAGATACTGTAGTGATGATGTGGGGATAGCGTGGCGATGGTACTGTAGTGATGACAACACTCATTTCACAGGAGTGTTGCCTGTGGTGTTTGCTGATGAGGAGTGCATTCAGGAAACGCATCGCCTCTGGAGGCTGTCACAACTCATCATCACACCACCTCATCACCTATGAAGGTAAGTCACAAAGTCCTCACGACTCATCACATCGCCTCATCACTTACGAAGGTAAGTCAGGAGGCCCTCACAGCTTCTCACCTACGAAGGTAAGTCATAATTCCCTCATAATTGATCACAACAACCCATCACCCCTAAAGGTAAGTCACAAGGCCCTCACAACTCATCACTTATGAAGGTAAGTCACAAGGCCCTCACAACTCATGACAACAACCCAACACTCCTGAAGGTAAGGCACAAGGCGCTCACAGCTCATCACTTATGAAGGTAAGTCACAAGACCCTGACAACTCATCGCACCAACTCATAACTTATGAAGGTAAGTCACAAGGCCCTCACAACTCATCACACCAACCCATCACCCCAGAAAGTAACCTAAACCCTCAAAATCCATTACCCTGAAGGTAACATAACCCTCACAACTCACCGCTGGGTGTATCACAACCTTCACAACGTATGATTACAACATCCCACCTGCTGAGGATCCACCAGTGATTGTTGACCACCTCACCCAAACCCTACTGACCTCTCACACCGCATTTCCACTCAAGAAAATCAAGTTATAGAATTTGTTGGGCAGAGAGTCATTCATCCCTCCTGTCACACCAGTACTCATCACTATTCGTGAGTCACCTTCATGTGTCAGTCAGTGCCGGGTGATTGAGACAATAGCTCCCTTTGACGGGTGAAGTTTAGACAATAGAATCATCTAGTCTGTAAGTCTTCTTTGATTGATTACCTATGTAATTTGCTTTCATCTAATTATACATCGTTGTATTTATTTCTTTTTAAATTATCTTCCTGTCGGTATCTCGTGTTTTTTATTGTTTGTTTTTCGCGTGTTTATATTAGATTTTAATTTGACCCGTGTGTGTCTGTGATCGATGGACTTTCTTTTCTTTTTTTCTTGAGATTTGACTCTTGCCAAATACTCTCCCAGGTCCAGCGAGACAGTAGGACTTCCCTCTCTCCCTCACTCACTCTCTCACTCATTCCTCGTATTCTCTCTCTCTCTCCCTTTCTCCTCTCTTTTCCCTCTCTCTCTCTCTTTCTCCCTCCCTCGCTCCCTCCCTCCTCTCCCTCTCTCCCTCCTCTCCCACACAGCACAACACACACACTGGACGCAGCAGTAAACACTGGACCACCGTTGTCATTTTGTGATTAAACTGAACAGCGTCGTAACGTGTGTTTAAATGCCTTGTTAACAGCGATGGTTGGTCATTATGGCGGATTATGTAGTTAATGAGCGGGAGGGAGGGAGGCTCTTGTTGCCAGGAGGGGCGTTACTCCTTGTTTCCACTCCCACACACAACGTCCTTATGGCCACAACGACACGAATCTCACTATGGCCACAGCACTAACCTCACTATGGCCACGCCGACATGAACCTCACTATGGCCACACCCAAACGAACCTTGCTCTAGCAACACTCAAACGAATGCACTATGGGCACACACAAACGAGCCTCACCATGGCCACACACAAACGAACCTTGCTCTGGCCACACACAAACGAACCTCACTATGGCCACGCACAAACGAACCTTGCTCTGGCCACACACAAACGAACCTCACTATGGCCACACCTAAACGAACTTTGCTATGGCCACAGCAACAGGAACCTCAGTATGGCCACAACAGCACGAACCTTTACGAAAGAATCTATCAACTTTGAGATAAAATGTTTATTTTTAGGAAGACTGTACACAAGGCTTCCCTCCCTGTGCAAGGCCTGTTGCCAAGAGCTTACGGAGGTCAGGCCAGGCTGGTCAGTGGGCCAGTGGGTCAAGTAGAGAGGAGGACATGGCCTGAAAAACGAATTAGGTTTGAAGATTCTACGGTCAGGGACGCCTCTATTGCGTTTTCTGTGTCGACGAAAACGCTTTGCTGTTCCAGTATTATCTAAACGCCATTTGATATATATGAGGATAAAGTATAATGAATTATTTCTTGCGTCTTACGTATAGGTATTTTTTATAACTAGAATACTGTCGAAGTTCAACATCTTGTGTGTAAATCACGCATTGTCTACACTAAGTAATTTCTATAGGAAACAGGTTTATGAATCTGCGAATGATTCGTGTTATTTCGTAAGCTATACCGAATATTTCGTGAGGTATGGCTCGTACAGAAGGTAACGAAATATCATTAGAGGAGAGGTGGAAGATGATAAGTATTCCATTTGTCCATCTTATTGAGAAATACGATTTGATGAGAAATACAATTTGGTGTGTGTGATTTCTGATTTGGTCCCATTTTCTTTATTTCCGTATTTTCTTTGGTTCCATTTTCTTTAGGTCTTGTCTTCACCACCAATTCTGAATTATTTTCGCATTATATGTTGTTGTTTGCATTCTTACGTGCACTTCATATCTGAAGGTAGGACAGTACGACTCTTGAGTACGACGGCGCGACATTGAGTACGACCTAAGAGTACGACAGGACGACCCTTGGGTATGATGGAGTGACATTTGACATCACGGAAAAGGGTTTTTTCCCGTCGTGTGTAAGGGTCGTAACCGTCGTGCTCAAGGGTCGTACCGGTGCTGAAGGACGGCCTTTCAGTTGTGCTTAAGGGTCGTACCGGTGCTGCAGGGCGGCCCTTCAGTCGTGCTCAAGGGTCGTACCGTCGTGCTTAGGGTAAAGATATTGACCCACTAAACCCTTGGCAATGTAGGCCCCCCAGTGCCTCCCGTCCGCCTTAGACAGATCCAGTCTAATTCAATCTCCCCGTCGGAGGAAAGAGAGTGCGATCCCGCATCAGGTGGAACGCGTACTCTTGATTATATGCCTCGCCTACAGTGCTCGGAAATGTCTAGGTGACATGTATAGATTTCCAGCCTTCTGGGAGAGTGGAAAATGCATGAGAGTGTGTGTGTGTGTGTGTGTTTGTGAAGTAATCAGTGCGAAAAAAATGGTCAACAATGGAGGGGAAGAACGCCAATTGAAATGGCAAACAGAAAGTGAAGTAAGTATGACAATAGAGCGACTGAGAGAAAACTTTAGTAGAGCCATTACTCCAGTAAGACTTCTAGGTGAATTCTCCCTTAAAGAGAGAGAGAGAGAGAGAGAGGAGAGATGGTGGCGTCCAGCCAGATGACGTTATTACTGAAACAAAGTCTGGATGAAAACACTGCAAAAAAAACTGGTCAAAATTACCGATAGGTCACCAGTGAAAACAAAAGAGAACGGAAGCCTCTGTATAATATATATGCAGAGCGGTGGTGCGGTGGTGGACATGGCGAGCCGTGAAAGAATGATCAAATAGTATCAGCTGGGACGCCGGGCGCCTGACCCCTGGCGCTGACAATAACTTGTTTTGACAAAGACTAACATGGATTTGTGTCCGGCAGGATTACGCAAACTCACTTACCGACTCACAGTAACAACATACATATAAAACCCCGGCGCAGGGGACTGTTGTTGCTTTTTCTACGAGAATTTTATGAGATAAATTAGATAATTTTGATAGAGAAAATGATGAAAGGGAATAATAGAAAAAAAAGGGAAACTAGACATTTTGTCCAAAATTTTTCACGTTAGATATAACAGAAAATGAAATTAGTGGGCACTGTCCTGGATCCTGGACAGACAGGTATGAGAAATTATGATAACAAGTTGTAATGCAGGTGATGCCAAGTTGGTTATCATGATAAGAAACGACAGGAAAGTGAAAAATATGCAAGAAGGCTTTGATCTGATGTATAAGTGGCCAGAAGAGAACTTGGTGGAGTTCTCAGAAATGTAAAATACAACACGAGTCATGGGTCAGTCAACAGTAACGAGAGATGATACGTTACTTGAACTCCATTATTAAGGAAAGATGATTGAGAGGGACGATATTGTGAAATTTGGAATGTAAACACTGAGAAATAGAATAAAAAGAACCGAGCCTATAATGGTGGTGTATTAATGAGAAATTTTACTACGAGACAGACACACACTGTGACAAGAATAATTCACTGTGAGTAGGAGGAATAAAACTGAACCCTGTTGTGCTTTATGGTCACCAGGCAAGCGCAAAATGAGACCGAAAATCAGAACCAGCGTTCTGAAAGATGGGTAGAAATTGAACAGTTAAGTGCAGGAAGAAGAAGATATATGGTGAGCTACGCTTGCCAACAATAAGAAAGAATCAAGGAAAATACGAGTAGAAACTGTGAGAAACAGTGTAATGAAATCTATAAGAATTCTGGAGATTATTTGATAAGGTTAATAAATAAAAATAGTCAAGAGTCTGGCAGCAAAAACAGAGAGAGACACTTCAACGTTTTAGTCTGACGAGATAAGAAATCTTACAGAGGAGCGAATGTTAGATCCTTCAAAGGAAGACTAGCCTGACGGTTAGCGACAAAGGGCCAGATGGACCGGAGACAGACGACTGTACGTATGTGTCTGGCGGCAGAGAATAAGAGAATTATGGAGGGAGCGGCTGTGGTAGCTCTTCCTTATTATGGCAAGATCTCGTCGCATGTACCCGCAGTTTAGGTAAGTAGGGTACTCGTAGGTAGGTAGATAGGGTACTGTAGGTAGGTAGGTAGGTAAGTAGTACTCTTGGTAGGTCTTTTGCACCAGTCATGAGAGAGAAGTGGGAGTCATGAAGCAGCACTCTCTACGTGGCCCACCCTGACCCACTTAAGGTCCGCTGCCCACCACGACCCACTTCAGGTCTGCTGCCCACCCTGACCCACTTCAGGTCTGATGGTAACCCTCACCTACATCACGTCACCTTCAGCAGCAGTAGCAGCAGGAACAGCTGGCGCTGGCACTAGTGCCTCCCTCGATATCACCTTTAGTTAGTCATCTGTAATCAATGCTCTCTAACACGTGTGTGTGTGTGTTTGTGTCTGTGTCTGTGTGTCTGTCTTTGTACATTCCTCTCGTCAGTCTGTCTCACTTTCTATATATTTCTATCTCTCAATCTGTGTCTCATCTTGTTCTCTTTGGCTTAATGACATCTACATTTCTGTATCATTGGCTTCTGTCTTGATTCGAACATTATCAACAAACCAGTCGTTGCCATTATATCATGGCTTCCTACAATGTACGTCATTCTTAAGTAGAATCCCAATTTTGGTCGGAGAAATAAATCTGCTTCGGAGAATTGAGTCCGTGGCGCCTTTTGTAGCTGTCTTGCCCACGTGTGTGTGTGCGAGGAGAAGGGGCCCTTATGGTCCCGTGTGTAGGGAAGGGGACCCTCATGGTCCTTTGTGCAGGGAAGGGACCCTCATGGTCCTGTGTGTAGAGAAGGGGCCCTCCTGGTCCTGTGTATAGGGAAGGGGCCCTCATGGTCCTGTGTGTAGAGAAGGGGCCCTCCTGGTCCTGTGTGTAGGGAAGGGGCCCTCCTGGTCCTGTGTGTAGGGAAGGGGCCCTCCTGGTCCTGTGTATAGGGAAGGGGCCCTCATGGTCCTGTGTGTAGAGAAGGGGCCCTCCTGGTTCTGTGTGTAGGGAAGGGGCCCTCCTGGTCCTGTGTGTAGGGAAGAGGCCCTCCTGGTCCTGTGTATAGGGAAGGAGCCCTCATGGTCCTGTGTGCAGGGAAGGGGTCCTCCTGGTCCTGTGTGTAGGGAAGGGGCCCTCATGGTCCTGGATTCACATTATGTATTCGTCAGACAATATGATATCACCCAGATCAGGCAAGATTGTAAAGAGGACATTTAAGATCTTTCTTCCGAGACTTCTTGCTAAGTTGGGACGCCCTGACTCTCTGGCCGAAGTTGGGACATCCTGATTCGCTGGCCAAAGTCACGGAGACTTGACTCGCTGGCCCAAGTCAGGACACCCTGACTCCCTGGCCGAAGTTACGGACGCTTTGACTCACTGCCCGAAGTTTGGAACGTCTTGACCCCGCCGGCCGAAGTTAACTCCCTGAGTCCGGATAGTTTATAACTTCATGGAACAGCCTTTCCTCCTGCTCTTTTAACTTCAAACGCTTTTCAGCGAAGCTTGTTTAGCCTCATGACGGCTCAGGAATGTTGAGAGAGGGAGGGAGGGAGAGAGAGAGAGAGAGAGAGAGAGAGAGAGAGAGAGAGAATCGAACCTATAGACTTCTCCAACGATCGGCACAGAACTTTAAATGACACTTGCAAACTCAAGCTTTTGCCCAATAAAAGCTTTTTTTATTGTGTGTGTGGGTGTGTGTGTGAGTGGTGGGGGGGGGACCAGGAGCCCTCTCTCTGTGGAGGG
>JAYMFT010412047.1:0-18185 GCA_038088735.1 Panulirus argus | reverse complement strand
GTGCATGTATGTATATATGTGTGTATGTGGGGGGATGGGTCTTTCTTCGTCTGTTTCCTGGCACTACCTCGCTGACGTGGGAAACAGCGATCAAGTATAATAAATAATAAATACAATAAATATATATATATATCCCAGGGGATAGGGGAGAAAGAATACTTCCCACATATTCCCTGTGTATCGTAAAAAGTGACTAAAAGGGGAGGGAGCGGGGAGGTTGGAAATCCTCCCCTCCTGTTTTATTTTTCCGTAAGAAAGAACAGAGATAAGGGCCAAGTGAGGATTTTCCCACTAAGGCTCAGTCCCTTGTTCTTGATGCTACCTTGCTAATGCGGGAAATGGCGGATATGTATGAAAAAAAATATATAGTAATGATAATATTTAGTGTTTGATGATTATTAAGAGAAATGAACAAACTCCCCAGTAGAAAGTGAATTGTCTCCCAGTTAAAACATAATTTACCGTGACTTTTTTAACCTCTAAGATAATGGATAATGATAAATGATGTGGTGTGGAAAAAAAAATCCAATTTCTGCATTGTATTAGTCAAAGGGTCTGTGGAAAAGTACTGTTTGTAAATCGTGCTATAGAATTGTTTTCAGATCTTTTGATGCGTAAGTGACTAGTCAGACCTTTGACAAAGTTAGCAAAGGCTAAATGAGGATAGTAAGAGTTTTCATATTGTACTGTTATACATAGCTGACATATTTGTCAGTGGTTTTCTTCATATAACTGTGAAGCAAAAAGCAAGTGAAGTGAGCTAATTTATCACTAGCAGGCCTAACCCTAAAGGCTTGTCTGGTCCTTATTAGGCTCATACTGAAAATTAGTATACTGTTAGCTTTCATGAAATGATTGGAGGTAAGAGTAAATGAAATTTATGGAGTGAGTGAGGAGTGGAAGGTATTTAGGGAAGCATTGCTTACGTGTGCAGTTGTTGGGATGTGGTTGTTTGAGAAATGGTAGATAGTTCTGGTTACAAACAGTTGCCAGATGCATCTCACATTCCTTGCTCTTTTAAAGATTCAAAGTTATTGGATTTCTAATTAGTTGTATAATTTTCATGCAGCACACTGTGTTTAAATTTTATGGGTTATAAACTTTTGAAAGAAATTTGGACTTCATTTGACAAGTTGCTTTTATAAGGAGTTTAAACTTTATGCATTTCATCACATACATGCAATGAATAATGTTAGAACAATAAACATTTGTACCAGGATTGACTGTATCAAGTACCTGTACTTGCCTGCAGACACTAGGGCCACATTTGCAGCACATGACTATTCTGGCTTGTATCATTTGTTGACCCATAGTCTACCATGAAGAAAAGATTAGGTCATTTACTTTGTAGAAATTGGTCAGTCCTTGTTAAAAATCATACTAATGAGCAGGACATATGGACTCGGTTATACTTTGGACTGCTGTAGCACTGTGATAATTAGCTAAGAATGTATGAAGAGTTTGCAGACATTCTAAATTATGACATAAATATCCAACCTCTAAGTGATGTTGGATGCAGGATGACCAGGTCTTGTGGGAAAAAAGGTGAACACATCAACCCCTGATCCCCCTACTCCCAAAAAATAGGGACAATAAAAGTTTAGTGCTTAATTTGAACCGTACCAATTTAGATTCACAAATATGTTTAGGATGTATTTATTTACTTACTTTGTAATGTTTATGAATACTGCTGTTTCTAAATTTAGACTTCATATGCAGAGGAAAATATAGTACTCATTTTTTGGTACATTTTCCCTTTGATTTGATGTTACAGATGTTATTAATGAAGTCATATATTCAGGTATGCCTACAGTTTTACCTTTACACTTTGAGGCACAGATTTATAGGAACATGTCCACCATTAAAAGATATCCTATGGTGTAGGTAGAATCTAGGATAGTTAATGAAGCATAACTGAATATAATGATTTCATGAGACTGGAACATATATATGATTCCTTTGTCTTATTTTTAGGTATATATTTTATGACTGGTATGAAAATTCAGGACAAACAGCATCCTGCCTGTAAGTTAAACGGAACAGGGACATATCACTGAAATTGGAACGCTCCTGCCCAAACCATGACACCAGGTTACCCTGATGGGATGTCTTTTGGAGCAAACTAAGTTTTATGAACATGTTGACTAGGTAAAACAAAGTATATATTGCATGTACAGTTAGCTAAGGAAATGATGACATCATTTTCAGACATTTTTAATCAGAAAGTGGTATCTGGCAACTATTTTAAAGATGGAATTCATTGATGTGAAACAGAAACAAATTGATTAATAAATACTAAATCAGTTTTTCTTTCTGTTATTGTTAGAACATATCATGTAGTAAAATTTTTGTATATTTTCCAATGAAATATTTTGACATGCCAGATTATCGCTTAGGGAAATTCAGGAACAATTTGTAGCATTAAATTCAGATATCTGAATGAATAGATAAACATTAATTGTATTAAGCTTAATTGATTACCCAATAAGAAAAATGAGCTGAAGTAATGTTCATATTCACCATGTTCATGACATCTCTTTACTAATGTAAACAAATATTTATGAACTTCTCTTTACTAATGTAAACAAATATTTTCCACATTCACTGCTTTGATGGTTGATGATGAAAGGTGGAGAACAAATGTCTAATGAGTAATTGCTAACTTCTTCAAAGGCATATTCAAGTAATAAGTAATTTAGAGCAACAGACAGCTTTCAAAATTTCTAAAGTAAAACAAATTTATACAAGGAAATGAAACATATGCAGCATATTCCACATCTAGAAGCAATTGTATTGGCTTGTGTTGCTGTATCATCTTGGACTGGCTCTATTCTTTTTTCTGTGCACATTTTCTGTGTCTTTAAAGCATGGGATTAGAAGATCACTCTTTTACTTTAACTATCCATCTGTACGACTTTTTTCTGCAAAAATTAGAGGGAATGCCAGAAAAAGGTTAGGCAGTGAAAAATTCAGGTCAGGAGTTCATTATTATACCATTGTTTTACAACAGTGTATATCCCTCTAGGCACTTACTTGGTATTCATGTCTCCCACCTACACACCACCCGAAAGATGTAGTTGCCAGATACTGCTGTTTGGATGAATCATACTAAAAACAGTGACATCACTTCCTTGGCAAATTGTACATTATTGTGGTTGATTTACTGATTTGAATGAAGTAGTCATTCTTGTTTATCAACATGTGCTAGAATTTTCCTCTCCTTTTGACTCACATCAGGCCTTACCATTTGTAGCTGCTTACAGTATGTACTTCATACTTTTCCCATAAGTGAGGTATTCCTGTCTCCTTGGCTTCATTTTATGGGGTACATGATTTCCTCAAAATTCTCAGTGAAAACATTTTTAAACTTTCCAAAATTTGTGAAGGGTGCATTTATACAAGTTCTGGCTTGATTTGACTTTAAAACTAGACAAGGCTTCTACTAGAAGAACAGCAACGTTTTCTCTACAAGTACACAAACTAAAGCTTAGAGTTTGTCCATGTTCATAGTCTTTAGTATCCAAGGTCTTACATCTTGCTTCAAACTTATGGCTGTATCTTGCATCTGTATTGTATAATCCTTCCATTGTTACTGGACTCTGCTTGTTCAAGGTTACACTACAAGTGAAAAATCACCAGTGATAAGGCAAAAGTCTCCATAACTGGTGGACTCCAGTGCCACTTCTCATAAGTGCCTCACCCTTAAAGGTTCACTAAAAGAAGGCAACCCCACTTCAGTGTTTTCAGAGGCTCCTACCTAATGTTCCTGCCAACTACTTTAGGTCAGAAGTTCATTAATATACCATTATCCTACAGCAATGTCCAACCCGCTAGATGCTGACTAGGTATTCTTTTGTCTCCTACCCACATACCACTTAAAAGATATAGTTGCCAAATACTGCTGTTTGGATGAACCATGATGAAAACAGTGACATCACTGTCTACGTAATGTTCCTGCCTAGAGTTCCAAGCTACTGTTTCTACCTAATACTATCAGATAATGTTCCTGCCAACTACTTCTACCTAATGTTTCTACCTAATGCTCCTATCTAATGTTCCTATCTACTACTACTCTCCATTGCTCTAACCATTTTACCAAAGGCAAGGCTAGTGCTTAACGCTTACCGCTGGAAAGTGTTGTCAAATGTTATGTGCAGCAAGGAGAGATTGTATGTTTGTGGACAGAATGCCAGCAGTCCATGTGTGGGTGAGGCAAAAAGAAGAGACAGCTACCCGAGTCAAAGGAGTGCAGCTTGGAAACTACTGAAGTGCTTTCAACTGATTTCAACTTTTCATTATCTTTTTTATAAGTTTTCATTACTCTCTACAACAGCTGCCCCAATATTTCACCAGTCAGTTTTTATTCAGCATTCAGAAGCTTAACCATCAGACTGTGAATCTTTTGTTTTCCTTCAAATGTGTTTACTTTTAGGTCTATGTATGCTTCTGCACCCTTACAGACCAAATTCAACAGTAGCCTGTATATTTAAGGTATGGTCGATATTGGGGTTTGTTTAGCCCAATGACTGCAGCTACTCTAGATATTTAATGAGCCCTTAGTGCAGCAATTTTGAAAAGATTAAAAATTATTCAATTAATTTTTTGTCTTACCATTTGAAAGTTTTTTCTGAAAAAGAAGATAAGTATACATATCAGTATAGTGGATATCATTCTTCATCACTTTGTTATCATGAGTCTTGTTAGCTTACTGCTGCAGCCTTTCATCAACCTTTCATGTAATTTTAAAGAATTATTATATTTAGTTCAGATCCATTTCAAAATCTAATCTTTGTTTTCCTGTCTCCTTTCTTTCTTATCTCTTCTAGCTTAAGTATTTCCATGGTTGTGTGCCTTTCCTTGTAGCATGGTTCTCTTACATATGGCACAATCTTTGTTGCCTTCTGCTGGATCTTCTTCAGTAAGCCAGTGTATCCCATAAAGGAAGGTTGATGACAAACATGGTGCATCATATCCCAGTGTGAAGCACACCTTTCTGATCTCACTTCTCATGTAATGGCTTATCTAGGTTCTGAACATCTATATCTTACTGAGTAAAAAATGTAAAAGTGTTTGGAAACTAGTTCCATGTCATACCTGCTTGTGGAATCATTTTTTCATTGACAAATAATTTTGTGCATCATTTTTGGTGATGTTGCTTTATTACCGGTTTTTTGCAATTCTGTTACATTTGAAGTGAACTCTACATCATGTGCAGCACCTGATCAAATAGACTCTATGGGGAGTGGAATTAAAATACCCATGGGCTTTGTTGCAATTTCATACAAATAAAATCATTCAATTGATCAGTATAATTGATTTTCCTGCATCTGATTTCTAGGCATCAGAATGTCTGTGGAACTCAGCAGTGGGACATGGTTATGTAAAGCCCATTCCTCATGGTGAGATCTTAATATTTGCTGGGGCCATGGCTGTTTTAGGATACAGTTTCCGATCTTCAAGCCCCCTCAGCAAACCAGTCAACTCCATCCTTCAGTAAGTCTTCAAGAGAATTTGTTTCTAAAACAATATGAACAAATAATAAAAAAAATCAAATGGAGTTAGGAGCCTGAAGTAAATAAAATGGCAGAAGAGAGGTTGTAACAAGGGATGAGATGGTATATGTGTGCTCATTTGCAATGTGTATGAAATCCTAAAGTGAAGGTAGAATGTGAAGTGATTTAATGAACACAGGGACAGTGCAGTACTTGTCATAAAGGAGCATGACCCTGAGACCTGGAAAGGACTCGGTCACTATCCATAAAATGAAATCAGGATATGGCAGTTAGTGGTGACCAGTCCATAAGTGTCTGCAATTTTGTGACATGTTTGTCAGTTATTTGGCATTTTTTTACAAGTACCTATATTTTTTGTTAAGTTAGTGTTCTGTTATTATCATGTAACCTTAAGCCCACTTCTTCAGGGGCTCCTGCAGTTCAAGGTTCTACCACAATCAGTGGCAAGGAAGAATGGACTTGTTTGGAATGAGAAGTTCTTTGACGAGTCCAGTAATACTAATTATTGTTCTGCAACACAATATACGCAATATACTAAGGCTCAGTAATCTATTGTCGATGCTACCTCTCAGACATGGAATGACAAATATGTACGAAAGAAAAAGACTAAATCTAAAACAAACATCATCATTACAAAGCAGGTATCTGCTGTGATAAATTATTATCAACAGTTTTAATTAATTGTGCCATTTCTTGTTGTATAGTATATCATCAGTTTTTACATAATAATGTAAGTAAATAATTCCCCAGCCATTACTAAATGTAAAAGATTACATTACACACCACCACTACAGTCATCAAAGTCATTTATGATAACAGTATGAAAGATATTCCCCGTAAATAAGGTGAATTTGTGGAATGCCATCAGAATTTTTTTTTGTCCACAATTTTGGGTTATATATTATTCTTGCATCTAACGTACCAAATGATGCAAACATTCATTTATGTTGATTATCAAAACTGGATGACACACATCACAAAACTGGAACATAAACATGTTATTTGGATGATTCCATATGACATCAAAATGTCAGAGTGGTAAGAATGTAATATAAATACTTTATTTTATGGAGATTTAAGGTATATTAAGAGTGATGGGTGACCTAATCACAACCTTTAAGATTTTGAAACACTGATGATGCAGACAGTTAACAGTTCAGTGAGAGATGTAGGGATACAATAAATGGAGGACATTAAAAAAAAAAAAAAAAAAAAAAAAAAAAGACAGAAAAGTACTTTTATTGTATAAGAGTGGTGGATGAATGGACAAGGATGAAGCAGACCACACAGATTTAAGTTGTTTGCTAGTAGAGAATGTCCAAGACATGGGGCCCCATGAGTCCAAAACTTCCTCTATTTACAGTACTTATAATTAATTAAAAATGAGTAATTACTAAACTTGAGATTGTGCTTTGAACCCTTCTTGTGCCTGTTATATTCTTTTGTGTACTGCTGGCTAGAAAACTTGGGTGTTCTAACCATACCAGACACTGGGACAGAATCTGAGTTAAGGGTAATAATAATGACAAAGAATGTGTGCAAGTAGGAAGATGCAGGATTTGTCTTCTCTGGTAATGATAAGTCTACCTCAAGGATGATTGATATCAACAAGGTTGTTTAATCTGTTAATAGAGAAAGTTGTGAGGGAGGTAAATGTAAGGTTCCTCAGAATGAGGGGTAGGTTTACGATATGCTAGCAGTAGGAGATGGGAAGTGAATCAGTCACTGTTCTCAGATGACACGATTCTGGTGGCAGACTCCAGAGAGAAACTCTTGAAGCTAGTGACAGAGTTTGGGCAAGTGTGTGAAAGGAAAAAATTAAGTGTAAATATGAACTAAAGTAAGGTAAGGAGGTGTAGCAGGGGAATGTAACTGGTTGGATTGAGTATAAATTTGAATTAGGAAGCTCTGAAGGAAGTGGGAGTGCTGTAGATACATTAGAGTGGACATGGCATTTAATGCAACCTTGAGGGTTAAAGGGAGTCATAGAGCAGAAGAGGGGCTTAAGGTTCTAGGTGCTCAAAGCAATGTGTGGAAGGAAAAGTTACTATCTATTAGCACAAAGATGGGGTACGTTAGAAAGTATAATATCCCAACAGTGTTGTATGGATTTGAATCTTCAGTCCAAATTGTGAAAAAAATGAAGAGGGTGGACCTGTTGGAAACACAACATTGAAGATGGTGTGTGGTTTGAGGGGGGGTTGGTCGTACAAGGAATAACATTGTTAGAGGTGTGATAGTAAGCACAGTCTGATTGAGGGATCTGACCAAGGTGTGCTGATATGGCTCAGAACTTTGAAGAAAATGAGCAAAGAGAGATTGACGAAGGGGATCTACGTGTCAAAAGTAGAGGGATGTTTACTTTGGGAGATTGGAACGACATGAAAAACTCTGTTATGAAAAGAGAAAGATAAATGATTGTAATAAGTTTAGTGAGAAACCATAAATAGCATAGTGTTAGAATGCTGTAAGAGTTATATTGATAATAAAAGCATTATAAGAGACTGGACCCTATGAGAACAAAATCCCCTCCTTTTCCTTACAGGTAAGTTTCTGCAAACAAATGCACTGAGAAGAAAAATACACAAAAATAAAAATAAGCTTAAAGAAAGTCACACATGTACTCATACTGAAATATGCATTTACTCGTACACTTACACTTTGTTGTATGGTACTAGTAAAAAATGTTTTTGCTCATCCAGGTTGTTCTTAGGGCGTGGGGAATCTGGAGTGATGATTGCCAGCCGACAGGTGACCCATCCTATTCCATCAGAACAACTCAACCCAAAACCAAAGCCATGGGTTAGTTAAGCCAATTAATCCTAACATTACTCCTACCCCCAATCTCCAACCATTTCTGTCACCACCCCTGGAATGACCTCTGCCAAACTTTACTACTGCCACCTCTGCTACCCACTGTCCCATCACGTCTGCCATTTTCTCAGCCACCACCACCCCAGCCCCCATTTATGCCATTGCCTCTACCATCACTCTAGTTCAATTCTTAGTGCTTCAGCATCACAGCAAAATTAGGTGGTCCAGATTTACATTTTATACCTTGGAGGCAAATTTTTCAGTTGCAGATTACCTATGTTTTGACCTGGTTAGCCCTTAAAGGTTGAAAGATTTCTTTTTATCTCTTAGGGTTTTCCCACAATTATTCATTTATATTTTTCTCATTTTTACAGCCCATGAAATTCCTGTCAGTCTTCACTTTTCATCATCCCCTCTGTCCACACAGGGGTGGCTGTTTGCCACACTTTTTCTTGGTGAGTAAATACTAGACATTGCTATCAAAACTGATGTCATGCAACAAAATTTAAAAAAACTACATTTGCCAAAAAGGTGACATTTTAAGAAACTAGTAACTGTTGACAAGAATGATGATTCAATACAATTTCTATTTTCTTGTTAAGTACATTAGTTTGCTCATGTATAATTTTTTTCTAATTTGCTGTAGAGGAGAAACAATACACCAAATCCTTTGCCACTGCAAGGGTTATGTTCCTGGAAAGGTCATGGTGGACAAAACTGTTGCATAAACTTAATACCTCATGGTATATATGGGAATAGGAGGACTGGGTCGTGGAACATAACATACTGAAAAATATTTAGATGTTTTATCCTGCTAAAAGGCCTGAGAGTGAATAAGTTTTTAAATCATTTTTAAGTACCATAAGGCTGTAATAAAGTGTAGTACATAGATTAACGGTTAACTTATTTTCTCAGATGGGTTTACAAGGTTTTAGTCAGGGCTTCCTCCTTCAGTTGGCAGTCAAGCTTTTGTCCTCAGCATCAAGGATAGTGAAAAGTCCATGGAAGCTGATAAGCTTGCTTCTAAATGGAAATAACATCAGAGCTGGAATCTTCCTTGCATGGTTTATATCAGTATTTAAGGTGAGGATTCATTTGAACCTATATTACATTATGAAGGTAGTCAAGAGATATTAATCATAGCTAACCATGAAATAAATTTTAAAATATGTTAATACTAAGTTACACTTGCTGCTATTTTTATATGTATATATATTGAATCACATTTACATAAACTAACAACTAGTATCACAGTAAATGGCGAATACATATGAAAAACAATTTATATAAACACACACACACAAACTAGGCTAAGCCAGGTACCCATTTTATCAAAAAACTCAAGGGGAGGATGAACAGCTGGGTAACTGTAAACCAGCTGCTGTAACCAGGATTAACACCTATGTGCTCGACCATGGACGGTTAGCAAATGTGTCACTGCCTGTATTGAACTCTCTTCTGTAAATTCTCATCTTAATGTATTCCATAATTTTTTTTTTGTCACAGTTTCTTTTGATTGCTGAAGTAAAATTTGTATTAACAGTGCTAAATACATATGATTTTTTTTCACAGGGGACTTGTTGTGCAGGCAGGTGGTTGCATGGGAAAGATGAGCCATCACATGGTGCAGTAGCTGGTGTACTGTCTGCTCTCTCAATGTACTTTTACTCTGCCCCATCTCTAGCTCTTTATATGATGTGGAAAGTTCTAGAGGTGAGTTAGTTGTGTAACACTGGCCTTTTTAATGTTTTTTTCTATATAGATTACTCTAGCTCAATATGCTATTTTCCAAATTTGTTTCGATATTCACTTGGCAGAGTACACTTTCATTCATGTTAGAGCATAGATACATTGGGGATACATGCTTTGGTTGTGTCCTTTCTGTTACTGTAAGAAATAAAAAGCTTTACTTTATGGCTGGGGAGACCTGGGAACAGAGTTAATGTCAGTCTTGATCCCTACTGGAGGCAATAAGTCATAAGATGGCGAGGGTGATGAGAGTTAGATGTTTGTCATTATTCCTTATTGAACCTAGAAGGCTGAAAGACTTGAACATAGGTTTATACTAAAAATTATCAAAGAAGTTTATTAGTAGTTGGTTCATTGAAGTATATGCCACATTCAAGAGGCTCTTGAAGAGATAATAGAAGTTATTGTCATACCTCATTTTGAAACTTATGAAGGTCCTTGGAACTTGACAACAGGATAAATTGGAACATTTTCTTATTTGATAGATGTAGTCTAGCCTTACAAGTTATAATATACTTAATAAAATGTTAATATGTTCCTTAAAATGATAACTGACTGCTTTTAATGGGTATTAGAATTTGGGAAATCAAGAAAAGTGGAGTTCCATAGATGCTGCGGAGCTGTTTATAATTATGTTTTACTTAAATTATAAACTTTTTTACAGATAATGTATATTTCTGATGGTTTCATAAGTTTAGAACTCTTGATATAGGGACAGAAAACAAACTAACATCTCAGACAATATGACTCCCTTGATGTAACCCTTTTTAAAAGGTGGGCTTTTCATTTCCTCCAAATTCAAATTATATCTTTTTTCTCTATCACTTTTAAGTTTTCAGTAAAGGCCTCAAATTTATTAATTGTCAAGTCTAAGTTTTATGCAGATCATATTCATATACTTGTTTTAACTTAATGATTCATGCATTATTTGTATATATGATGATTTCTATCAGTAAATCTGGTGGTGATATGGAGTACATTTGGAATGTAACTAAAGCTCATTTCAGTAAATTTCATTTTTAAATGAAAAGCTTAACCCATTACAAGTATTTACTTCATCTTCCTGTGTAATCCCAGTATTTGCGATAAATCTCCTACCAGAGTTTGTATGAGAAGGGCTGTGATGATGGGTACCTACCTCGTATCCCTAAGTCAGTGGAAATATTGTACTCTTTGTCAACGGGCTATCTGTTCCACACTGCAGTAATGGAGAAGCATTACATGAAACCCTCTTATTGGCGTTTCCTTAAAAGCTTAACATGGAACAGGTTAGTTACTTCATATCTTTTTTGATTTATTAAATTCTACATGCAATCATACTTTTTATCTTAACGTAGGAGAGTAGAAGGGGAACATCTTAGATTATAATAGGATGTGGCATACATGAGGTATGAGTAAAGTGGCATATTGGTATACTGCTAAGCCATGTGAAACAAAATGGAAGTTACGTTCGATGTTGCGTGTAGTTGATAAAGTACTGTTAGCTAAATCAGAGGGTATGTTGAACTGAATGGTAGGATGCTATGATAGTATGTGTAGGGAAGGGTAGTAAAAGCAAATGCAAGTAAAAGAAAGAATTATTTGTTGCTGCTACCCCTTCTGCTTTTCTTCCTTCTCTTATTTGTTTCTCATTTTCACCCTGCCTTACCTTTATAATTATGCACTGTTTCTACTGGAGATGTAGTAAGTCCTGCAACTTTCAAAGTTTGGCTTTACTTTTTCATATGCTTCATACGTCTAATTTTACATCTTAGGTAATTGATACACGGTCTATTTTTACACATCTGCAATCAGTAGCACTTAATGCCTATTTTTCATTCATCTTGACTTATTGTAACCTGCCACATGGAACATACACAAAGACAAGCAACAGAAATCCATATAAATGAACTTATCTCTCCATATAATGAATTGGTTTCCTAATTTATGTTGTGTGAAAGTGGGTTTCTGTGTAGTGTTTCCATATTGTAAAGGGTGTGTGTATATATGCTGTGCCTACTTTCCTGATCCAAGATCCCTTCTATGGGGCTCCCACAGCATTCAGGAAACCACCTATGTCTACAAGTAAGACTGCAGGTCAGGAAGTGTGGTGATGTATGTTTGTGTAAGGTAAATGCAAGACAACTGAGGAGTAAGTGTTCAGTTTCTTCAGAATGGAAGTTGCATCTTGGGTACGAGGGGTCTTGTGATGTGCTAAATTAGTTTGCGTGTTGTGTGAGAGATGGGGAAGTGTAGTTTTAGATGGGTGTACATCTGGTCGAGTGCAATGCAGTTCAGAACTGGGTTGGAAGGGTGGTTGTTGAGTCATCATAGTGTATTTATGTCTTGTCACTTGTGTTTATTGGGGGATTGGGGGAACTGTATGTATCAGTCTTTGAAGTGTGAAGCATGTGTGAATTTTTTTTACTTCAACAAGGGATTTGGTGGTTGTCAGTGTAGAGGTTTGGGTGAAGGAAGTTTGGTTCTGTTGCAAAGAATTGAGTGCCAAGCATATTGAAGTGAGATTGTAAGGGAATATTTTTATTTCATTATGCAGCACTTGAATGTTTCTCATTGCTAGGCACCCAATGATTGTTGTGAATGCCCTGTTTGTGTGGTATACAACTTTTTTATATTTGGTTTTGAAACAATGGATGATCAAGCAGATGAGGTGTAGTTTGGTTTGGACAGATGAATTGTTTTACTTTTTCAAATGTTACCATAATAATCATATCAGTACTGATGATTCAGTA
This sequence comes from Panulirus argus, assembly GCA_038088735.1. Classification (NCBI taxonomy): domain Eukaryota; kingdom Metazoa; phylum Arthropoda; class Malacostraca; order Decapoda; family Palinuridae; genus Panulirus; species Panulirus argus. Next base: position 5,377 of record JAYMFT010412047.1, on the reverse strand, counting down.
TCAAAAGATATTAGGATAAACATTTCTTTGTGAAGTGTGATGAAAAACCTCCATGTTAGAGAAGACTTACGTATGGCATATGTGCTTATGTATAATGTCCAATGTTGTATTTTTTTGGCATATTTCTCCTCCCTTAATCATAACATTTATGTTTATTTTCAGGTTGAGCATGTATAACCGTCATCTATTGAATTGTTATGGCTTAAACAGCGGTCAAGACTTCCATAATCATTGGCCTGACTATGATCTTGATCACATCAGTGATGCCGTGGAACAAATGTTACCACAACATATTGCAAAGACAAGTCTTTAATGCAACTTTATAATTACCAGATGCAAAGAAATGGTGCTATGTTACTTACATATCTTATATAAAGGGTTAAGACTGTTACTAATATGGAGGTTTCAGACTTTGTTAAAAACCTTAAATTGATGTAAGTCATTTGTATTGACACCTCTCAGAATTTTTTTGGTTGTACAATATTATGATAATTACTCCTGAATTATGCACATAAATTGGCAGTAAAGCTAAAGATAACCATAAATTCTCAAGTAAACATCTAATGTTGCATATTTTTAATCACTTACGGGTTTAAAGGGAGATTGACACAAATCAGACACATATCTGTCATCAAGGCTCAGGCACCCAGACTTCAAACATCACTTATACATATCCTCAACCCATGCCAAGTGTATTAATGTGAAACATGGACTTTCACCCTGATAAATATTTGTACTTTCTCACTCTATCCACTGAGTTAATTCATCTAGCAAAATCAACATCTTTATTCACACTGCTTCCATTGCCTCTGATTGGCAGTCATTCCTCAGTCATCTTTTCTCTAAAATACTCCTCCTCCTAAACAATTCTCTCACTACATTAATTCATCTCTTCTACAGTTTACATCTCCATCTTGTACCCTTTGCTGTATTTTCTTTGCCTTGCCCTACATTGTATTTGTCCATACCATCATAAATATCAGATCAGACATTTTTCTATAATAATATCTTTTCCTGAAAAATATGTAGCAATCATCATTGACTCATCCACATCCTTCAATTCTGCACCCTCTTCTTCGCTCAACCTGCATCTCGTCTTGATACAGCTTTTTCAGTAAACTCAGACTTGGACAGGATATCTCAATTGCTACCCATCTCCCTATCAAAAACTCTTCACAACTCATCTCTCCTTTGACAATTCTGTAATTCCAGCGAGGTAGTGCCACGAGACAGATGAAACGGCCACATTCACTCACACACACTTTAGCTGTCATGTGTAATGCACTGAAACCACAGCAGACAGGGACTTGTGGTTTTGGTGCATTACACATGACAGTTAGAGACTGACTGTGAGAGAATATGGTCTTTATTTGTCTGTTTTCTGGTGCTAGCTCGCTGACACAAGGGGTGGCAATGCTCTTTCTTGTGGGGCGGGGTGACGTCAGGAATGGATGGAGGCAAGCAAGTATGAATATGTACATGTGTATATGTATGTGTATGTATATGTATATGTATGTATTGTGCATTATGTGCATGTGTGTATATATGTGTGGATGGGTCTTCCTTCGTCTGTTTCCTGGTGCTACCTCAGTGACGCTGGAAACAGCAATCCAGTATCATTCTTATGAGGTTCCTGCAGCAGTCGAGAAGCTGGCTACATCCACTAGGTTGGACCAAGTCATAAAGAGTTGTGATGTTTGTGCATCTATGTGTTTCATACGCCCTTGTTCAATATACTGACAGAATGTTTCCCCCCTGTAAACCACATCACTCCAGTTCACTATATCCTGTGCACACCTTTCACCCTCCTGCACGTTTAGGCCCTGAGCCCCCCAAAACATATTCATGCCACCCTTCCATCCCTAATTTGGTCTCCCCTTTTGCTGGTCCCCTTCATTTATGAAACCCACATCCTCTTAGTCAACCTCTTTTCACTCACTATCTTGATATGTCCAAACTATTTCAGTTCACCCTTTTAAGGGAGAACTTTACAGAAAGTACTTACTTAATTATGTGTACTTAAAATAGGATTTTGCCAAAAGGCAGGGCTAGCACAGTGCTCACTGCATGAAAATCTAGGGTAACAAAGAACAAGTTACATGTTATTTGTGAGATGGAGAGATTCTGTGTTTGTGGATTGAATTCCTGCAGCCCACATTTGGGGAAAGCAGAGAGAAAAGACAACTACCTGGGACAAAGGAGTGAAACTTGTTAGCCACTGAAGTGCTGGGTTGCTGCACAGCCATCACTAACTCTCCCAGTGCTCAGGTTGCTGATACCAGTAATAACTCTCCAAGGTCAGTGGGTGCTCTGCTTGTATATGGTTTCTGTCCTCTCACAAACTTATTACCTCACTTAGTACTTTCTTCTAAAATTCAGACTTATTACCTCACTTAATACTTTCTTCTAAAATTCAGTCTTTATGTATGCTCTTATTTATTAAGTCATAAGTGAAAATACAAAGCATTTTTCCACCACTGGAGTGTTGAAACACTTGCATCCTATGATAAATACTGTATTATTACTCGTGTCATGTTTCAAGGAAGTCAGCAACCATAAGAATCTGCTTTATTTAAAAAAAAAAAAAAAAAAAAAAAAAAAAAAAAAAAAAAAAATGCTGCTTTTGATCAGGCATTAGTTAATGTTAACATCATTCTTGTAATTTCAAGCACAGATCGTACCTTTTCTGAGATAAATTTAGAATTTGTTAATTGCTGTGACTAAGCCAACATCAGCTTTACATCATTCATCCACGAGAAGTGATGTGCTATGGACAGATATTAAAAGTTTGCAAACAGCTTGATGAAAACCAAATCAGTTTTTATTACAATTAAAGTTTGCAGAATTGCTAAATTATATATTTAAGTAATGCCATTGATGCAATGTACACTTAAAAAAAAAAATTGTAAAATGTATGGGCATAAATGTGCATGCAATAGTTTTTTACACAAAGTAAAAAAGTAAAGTAACAGATGTTGGTAACAATGTTTTAAGGTATCTCCTATCTTACTGTTTTCAAGAAATGTTATTAGTTAATAGTCAGGTCCCGTCTCTAGATAATAAATATCAAATTTCTAAATGTGATTTTACCCCCATGGGTATTGATACGAGTGAACTAGATTTCACACTAGCATTTACCATGACATGAGAGAGAGATGCATCAGAATATAAGTAAAACTTTTTTCATACAGTTTTCATCAATCATTGTTGTTTGAAGTTTTGATACCATTATAATGCTCAACAGGAAATCATTTCCGAAATTGATCTCTCTGATTTTCTCTTAAATGAACTTCCAGTATATGAGATATACTTGATGACAATAGTAGGTGTAAATGAAAAAGAAGTGTTATTGTGATGCAAGTTCAGTTAAGGTCTCTGAATGAAAATATTTTTGTATTTCACTCTTAAGTCAATGAATGAAAATATTTTTGTATTTTACTTGAGCTCAGCACTTCCAGCAGTTACTGCCAGTAGAGCAGATGCTTTCTACAATTGTCATGTACATAGGCAGGTAATATGAAACAATTTCACTCATATTTCATCAGCATTATTAAAAACCAAGATTAGTACAGGTACAACATTAAAAATTTGGACATCAAAATTCCAGAAATTTCAGAAATCTGGAAAATTTGTTCAAAAAAATTTTTTTTCTAATTTCATGTATTATTTTCATTATTGTTCATCAGTTTACAAGTATTGTTACATTATGCATATACCTCTCATGAAAAAATTAACATGAGGTTCCTAACATGTTAGTGTTATCGTCTAGGAAACGTACTCGATACACAGCAAGTTATATTTTATTAGTATTTTTTAAAAATAAATTTAGATATTCAGAAAAAAGTGGAAATGTCTACTTCCTAAGTATTCCAGATTTGTTGATGTTGCTCTTGTATCAATTATCATTCATGTACTCCAGAATCCAAATGTAGTAGATATATTAGAATATTCTTTTTCATTTCAGTTTGAAGAGCACAAAATTCACTCAGACTTTAGTGCCCTTTTATATGGACAGGTTTTATACTAACTGTAGTGGTACTGGTAAAAAGAAAATGAAGTGCTGGACAACTTGTTTGGTAATTCATTGGTTTCTAAATTTTTTTTTTCTTAAGGAGATATGTGTTCTTGGGGAGGATTTGCTTGCAAAATCTGTATATGGTATTCCACAAATGTACTCATTTCAAAATTCTCTTATACACAAGTGTGCTTAAAATTGAAATGAGATCTTAAATAGGATCCCATACCAATAAAACCTATCTCTTCTCCAGGATGCTATTCTCATCATACATGACTGTGTTCTAAGTAATAATAATAAAAAAAAAAAAAACTATCATCTGTGTATAACTTGGTTCTTTCAAAAGAATGTTTATCATAAAGTGAACAAGATCCTATATGTTCAGAAACACATTTTTCTGCATTTGGACAGTGAGCAGAGACGCTAGGGGCTACTGGCTTCCTGTCCAAGCCTAGATGGTCTGAATCATATGGAAAATTCATGTATGATCCCAATTGTTAATTTTGAATAAATATTAAATAACAGTGTACATGTTTAATGCTTATACTATCCTTAATAATTATTCTGTAGCTAACACTGAGAGAGTAAGTTTAACATTATAATTATGATACCATTAGCCAGTGGTGTTTCTACCTTACATATTTCACTTGTAATAAGCCTCAGTCATTCAGCATCATTACACATGTAGAACCTCCAAAGGAGGAGATTGTAAAGCTGGAAGGTAAAGGTAAAATGTGTGTACGTATTACATTCATTTATAATTACCCCAGGACCTCTTTCTAAGAATTCTGGTGTTATGCAAGACCTCTTTGAAAAGGTTTATGCAGCCTAAGGCTGCCCTACTTCCAGTACTAGAAAAATGTGGATTCCTTTAGAGTGAGAAGCTCTTTGATGAGAACATACTACAAATGACACAGCTTCACCAAAGGTGACTTTTCACTCAAGGGGTAACCTCAAGCATGCAGAGTCTGGTAAAAACTGTCTGTGTATAAATATTTTTTTTTCATACTTATTTGCTGTTTCCCGCTTTAGCGAGGTAGCTTTAAGAACAGAGGATTGAGCCTTAAAAGAAAATCCTCACTTGGCCCCCTTCTCTGTTCCTTCTTTTGGAAAAGTGAAAACAGGAGGAGGGGAGGATTTCCAGCCCCCCGCTCCCACCCCTTTTAGTTGCCTTTTACAACATGCAGGGAATAATTAGGAAGTATTCTTTCTCTCCTATCCCCAGGGATATATATATATATATATATATATATATTTTTTTTTTATTTATTTATTATACTTGATTGCTGTTTCCCGCGTCAGCGAGGTAGCGCCAGGAAACAGACGAAGAAAAAATACCCCATCCCCCCGCATGCACACATA
>JAYMFT010412036.1:0-18187 GCA_038088735.1 Panulirus argus | reverse complement strand
ATATATATATATATATATATCATCTATTTTCTTATATTTCAATTAACGGTTCCATCGTTGCCGGGTTTATATTCTAACTAAACTAGGTATTTCAAGAACTTCCGTTAATGCTGGAGTGGAAAATCTTCGTATGTCCGTAGTCATGCTGCAGCCAAAATGCATGTCTTTCATTAGGTTACTCATCAAAGTAGTCCCTCTCCATAAATATTTTCATGTGTCCTGGACTTCTATTTATGTTGCAGTCACCCAATGGTAATCACTAAAGCACATTAATTTTTTTTCCGACAAAATCTTAGATTATGCAAGGCTACAATTTGTGTTTCGGAATTATAACGCTTTGGTAAACCACTGTTAGCCAGGGTAAATACCAAATAATATAGAATTCCTAAAATCAAGAAAAATAAGAATTGAAGTAATTTCTTAAACTGATCGGATTTGAGGCACGTATGTTCCATTCAAGGTGACTGAAATAAGATAATGAGGCTACCCATTAACTTATGGGAGAATTATAAAGCATGAACACATTTTCACTGATTTCTCTTTCCACATAAATACAAAATCACTGACTTTCCAAAAACCCATTGTCACATGTATAGCCTCGAGGGAGATTCGGTTATGAGCGAGTTCGATGAGCATTAACATAGAAAAACAAGGCAATCTTCTCTTGCTGTACCTAACGGTCCAGTAAACATCTTGATAAACCTGCTTGGGCAAAACAAAAACACAAAAGTCATATCAATAAACATACACGAAGGGTGACACCATACTACCACAGTTATAAATTCCCATGAACTTAGTTCTATACTGACAAAACAAACACATTACCTTGCAACCACGTACTGACAAGTCTACACTGCCATGTTCTACACACAGTGACAAGACTATTTACTCTGTTCTACACAATGACTAACCCACTACAACAACTTGTTACGTAATGACATGCCTAAGAGACCTTAAAATACTGACGAGCCAAAATTACCTTGTTGTACGACCACACTACCATGGTGCTGCAGTTGACTACAGGCCTTCACTGTCATGTTATTAAAGAGCGATATCAAGCCCACGCCTACTTTTCCTGCTGAACTTTTCCTCAAGGTCTAATTATCACCTAAAACTCCGTGACACAACAGCTTTGTAATCGCCCGTAAGTACACCATGGAAGGCTTAAGTAAATTTCTGATATCACAGAGTTTAACGAGAAAGCTGGATTTCTTGATACCGGTTATCATAAAATTTCCCGATCAAACTAACAAATTGGAACAGAGAAACATTTCAAACTCTAATATGGTTCGTCTAATAAATATAGTATATATATATATATATATATATATATATATATATATATATCGTTACCAATTTATCTGCATCATTCAAACGATCACCTTAACAACAGAAAGATGAACTCCCTTTATGCATAATGTTCTATGTCGACTGATGTCACTTTACCATGAATTCAAACACTCAAGAACACTCAACAGTAGGCGACTTTTCAGCAGCACACGAGGAATAATATGCTTTTGTAGCCTACTGTAAGAGGCAAGCAGGATGACCGCACCTTTACCTATCTTTGCAATTCTAATGACACATTCTCAAGTGTTTCCCATAATCCATATTATGCAAAAGCTTTTCAAACAAGATCCAACGGGGTAAATTTCATTCTACTTTTATTCAGTTGATGTTCGTTTTGTTATTATTTTGAATTAACTTCCAAAATTTCAAATGAACAAATCACTAAAGACTTTTTCTTATTCACATGACTAGATTATTCATCCTAGAATGAGGAAATTACGGCATAATTAATCAAATAAGAACCTGAGAGCTGACCAGAGCAGAGCTGTACGGCAGACACATTACTGGACTAGGCTTTCCAACTCTAGCATCTTTACCTGCTCAATGACTATTTTCGGAATTATCAGATTAGTGGTGACTTGGTCCTTCTGAGTCTCGTGAGTGTTGCTTTCCTCAGACAGCTCAGCAACGCCACCATCTCTGGATCTTACTGATGACAGGGAAGTTTTTCTTGGGGACTCCTGGTAAAGGATTCAACAGAAAAAAAAAAATGGAATTCTAAGGGGGACAAAGAATATGGGATGATGAAAATGTAAAGAGGAAATGACCTCTAAAAAAATGAAACTGAAAGGTGAAAGAAGTTCTTTAATGGAGATACGTGCCATACATGGTTACTAGTGATGAAGCACTCAGGTAGGGTTGTAAAAAGCCAATAATCTATAACATCCAAGAGGTTATTTCTTGTTAGTAGACTACGGTGCTATTAGTAACTCACTACATTCAAGGTGTTCAGCTACTGTGGTACTTTCCTACACTCCCCACTTCTTGGTCTCAAATTCCAAGTACTTTTCCTTACATTACAATGTGTTGTAGGTATATGTTGGCACAGATAATCATTTCAGATTCCAGTTAATTATGGCTCTTAAAAGTTCCTCGACACTGATAATATCTTAAAGCTGCGGATTAGCTGCACTCAGTTTAGGTAAGTGGTGAGGTGCCTCACTTTCCCGGCTGTCATGTGCCCTATCTGTATCAGCTGGATCCTCTGCTTCCGTTAAGAGCAAAGTTTAATACAACCTGTGCTTGGATACCAGGTTCGAGAATTCTATACGATTGTAGTGCATACTTTCACTTGCTTAACATTTATCTGTTAATTTTCACATAGTCTTGATTGTAGAACTGCACTCCAGCAGTCTTCAGAGGGGCATGTCAACCATCTGTTCAAGCTATCAAATGTTATAAAAAAAAAGTTCTATGATCTTGTTCCTGGGTCACCTCAGGTTAAGTCCATAGGTCAATGTGAGGTGAAGGTTCTGTTCATTAGACAAGATTATCTCTTGTCCCCTGAAATTATAATGTTGCCCAGGACATCTCAACGTGTTAAATGGTGGAGCATTTGTTCCAGCAAACCAGATTGACTGCCCAACACTGAGAAAACAATCTGCACATTTTCTCAAGTGACAGTACTAAATCAGGCTCTGTCTAGGAAAATATATGGGGTAACTTTTTGGCTCCAGCACCAAATCCTATTTAAAAGATACTCAAACGCTGCGTCTTGGCTCCTTCAAGCTGGTATTGATTTCATAATGATGGCGATGTATGTCAATGAAAGAGAACAATTTTGCAACGTTAACGGTAATTTTGAAGTGGTGTCAGTAATCTAAAGTGAGCGGTGATAAATTCCTGACGGCGGTGATGGGCTATAACTTTGAAGAGATTGTACTAATAATATTCAACAGAAAGCGGGAGTTTGGCGCTGAAGGTTACCGTATTGTCGGCAAAGACGTCAGACAATTGTTCTCTGCAGTGATAACAGCCACTGTCACAAAGACTACAGCAATTATGGATATGATCAGATGACAAACTGTATGGCCAACAGTCAAGTCATAAAGATGAAAATGAGTAATGAAGGCAACGATGTCAGTAATAACATTTAACTTGTGATGACTGATTTCGTAAAAGTATTGAAAATGCAGGCAAACTTGATGATTGATTTATGGTGCTGGCAAACTTCAATATCAAGGTAATGGAATTATAACGATGAAAGTGAATAAACCATGACGAATGACTTTGTAGCTATAAAGTTATTAAGATAGAAATAACTTAATCATTAATGATGGAAGCAACTGTACTGTCATGGCCATCGTATAAAAGGACGGGTGAAACCTTATGGTAATGCTCTAATATGATGATGGTAACTATGTGGAAAACGGCCACTGAATGGCCTTGAAAAATTTCTAATGGTGAGTTGGCCGAGTGTAATATTCAGCAATGGCTTTTACCTTGCTTTCTATGTTGCTGTTAAGCGTCTGTGCATCTTTGATGGCATACTGGCGTGCAGTACTGAGGTGGTGGACTGCAATGGAGTGCTTAACTCAGTCCGCCTGTTAAGGCGTTGTGGTAGCAAGCAATTCTTTATACTGTCTGCAACGATGCGAACCATTATCAACCTCATTGTCAAGTTCTGCTGTTATTTTACAGCCAACAAGTAGGTCTTAATAAAAAAAAAAAGGATTCGCAACAATGCAGATGGCACAATAAGGGTACCTGTTACCTACTAGCAACTTAGGACTTAACCCTGCAAAACCACAGTTCCGGTATTTTACTATCGTTATTTTCTTATCATTTGCAGCTATTTGTACACTTGCAGGAAGTTTTGCAGGCAAGACCAAGAATTTTGGGACAAATGTTATTCTTAAATCAGTTGACTTAGATATCCAGTACAGTTTCCGACCACCAAGCTGGGTGGTTCACGATATCTAGTACATCTCCGTATATGCCTTCCTGTGGGCAACTTTCGCATATGAAAACAAGTGATTTTTTTTTTTTTAATTTATTCTCTGTGTATTCCCTATCCATTACTCTGTTATACTCGATACTCTGTTATGCCTCCATATATACCCTCTCTTTATCACGTTGCAATTCCATCCTCCTTTTTCTGTCCATACCTCATCACTGTCCACTGTATTTATACCAAAATTTTACATAAAACAAACGATCTCCATTATTTGCATTCTCCCATTTATTTTGTCGATGCATATCCTTACTTCACTTCCAAACAGCATAGATGATTATACGTACGGTGGTGCTGTCTAATATCCTGTCACACATGAGTTCAAATGCATTTTACTTCATTAATTTCCTTGGAATGCCAACAAACCGACTCCCTCCCAAAAGTCTCATACGTTTTTGCCTCAGTTTCAGCAAGTTAGCTCCCAAAGACTTTTGATTATGAAGACTTGCCAACATTTAAATATTCCACAATCAGATTCATCTCTCACATCCCAGTTACCTGTTCTTGTCAGTACTCAATTTATCTATATCTCTGAGTACTCACTATCATCTTTCAAAGTCCTGTACAAAAAAACTCTCTCTCTCTTGCAGTCTTGTCCATTTCAAAAGTATCAGCAGCCCTCTCAGCATTTTTCCTGACTTCTTGGTTTGCAATACCAGCTGAAACCTCCCTAATTAATCCCTAAATCATATAGTGGAGCCATAACACCCTAACACTTTCATATCACTCTAACCTAAACTTCCAATCTAACTTTTCATTGTTGTAATTATTCTGCACATACCTCGCTTCTTCTAAAGACTCTTGGCAATTCATCAACTTTGTTTTATGTGATTGTCAAAAAATGGAGGCATACTCACTTGTTTTTCAAATATCTCTCATCCACTATTTTTCACTTGACAAAGACAGTCCACATAGCAATATTCCTTTATCAGTATTGCATTGCTTATTCCTCAAGTTTGTTTGGTAGATTTTTGGAGTAAGTTAAATACCATATATTATATCCATTAATGTGAATACACTAGACCCTCAATATACTTAAGTTTATCATTTTCCTTTTGTACATGAACAAACATTCACTGCATTAATCCAATCATCTGATATGGAGATCTCATTACATGCTCTCCCTTACATTGCATAAGAGCACTTGTGGAATCCTTCATACCGGTCTCTCATCTCTTTTATTACTTGGTGCACTCAAGAAGTCCAGCTAACCTGTACTTCATTCAAAATCACTACAAATGCAACTCCATTAAATACTTAAACCTACCTTCCAGCTTTCATTACCCATTCACAAAGTACATATACCTACCTCACAGCTTTCCTTTTCCTAACCCAAAAGACATATTTCATCTTCACTATATCTCCAACATTCTGCAGGCTTTCAAAATGTTTCTTCCAGGTCTATTATGCCATTTGGCTATGATATTGGTTTGGTCTGGTATTGTGGAATTTGTAAAGCACTAGAACTTAATGGTTATTTAGCACTTTAGTATGAAAAAGACATGTAAGAACTCTGTTTAAACAGAATCATACATTTTGGCCTACTTTTAAGATTTCTAAAAACTTGAAATTATTTATAAAAAAAATGATATATTTTGGCTTCCTTTAAAGAGTCATGTCTGTTTACATTAACATCGATTGTCTAAATTCCATTAGTACTTATTATCCTTGCACTGTTACTATGAATTCATATCTGCTTCTGATAATCATATATTTCTAGCATTCTGTTTGTATATTCCAAAGTAATATCTCAGTTGCATGCGTCACATATTGGGGCAAGTCTCCTCTCTACTAAGTAGCCATTGGCAAACTTGATATTGTATGTCCACTCCTCAGCTGACAAAGAACTGCTTTAAAATGGCAATTCCTGTTGAAAGGGGAATGGTATACTTAACACCTTTCTTTATCCACTGCAATTTATTATTCTTTTGGGTTTCCACATAGCTTGACATTAACATGTAACATTATTATCTACTCTGCTCATGAAATCATAAAAATATGTATTTTACTGCTGTCCAAGAGTAGTGAGGCACTACCTTCACAGTGTTTGGCAATTTTTTTTTTAATATGAGGGGCTCATGTCAGTCTATTAAAAATCATGCCCAAAAATTTTGCCTACTCTTCATATGGGATGAAAATGCCTTTCAGTAATACATTTGGTATTGTTTATAGTGTAGATGATCTTGTAAAATGAATAACTATACTTTTTCTTCAGAAGAACTGAAACCAGCATTATCTGCCCAATCAATAATCTCATCAACGGCAGCTTGCAAGCATCTTACAGCAACTTCTGGAGACAAACTACAATAGATAGCCAAGTCATCCACAAAAATATGTATGTTAACATTCCCTGAATTAGTGTAAACAAAACTAGTAATGACAGCAATGAAGTAGTCAACACTTAATATGCTGGCCTTTGACACACTTTCTTCCTGTGGGAATTCTCTTGAATGTTCACTGCCAACCTTCACCTTTACATTTCTGTATTCCTTAAATTGAATATACTTTAAAAACCTGCCTCTAAGGCCTATTTGTGGGATTACCTATATTATTATATCCTTAAGAAGCCTCTTAGGCTTTTCCCAAATCAGAGAATACCATTACTATACAATGATAATTGGCAAATCCCTTGTGATTGTCACTTTTATGTTTTTGTCAAGAAGTCATTAGTAGATCAAAACTTCCATAAATCATATTGGAATGCAATGATAAAAATATTTATTTCACAGTACCAAACCAATCTGTTATCGATCATTTTTCCATTAGTTTTCAAAGCCAATGCAATGTGTGTGTACTTAGTTGTAAACTAGGCATCCATGTTAGGTTAATTCCACCAAACAAGAATTCTATGAATGCTCAGGGGGATGTTTTAACATATTATGGTTTAATTCATCCTCCCTTGGAATAGTAGATTCAGTGTCTGATAAAGCTGGTATTGTTTCTTTCATACAAAATGATTTATTATAATTCTCTATGTTATGAAAAGAGACAGATAGGTAAAAGGTCTCTTTTGGTCAAATTTCTTGGAACTCCAATGTATATCTGCAGACACTAGACATAAAAGAGAAACTTTCATAAAGAACATTAGCTACAGCAGGTGTCATTTACTTTGATGCCTTAAGTATTAAGGCAAGGAAAAGAAAAGGGAGAATAGTCCAACCAACTTCTTTATTCTCTTCCAAACTTTTTCTGGTTTCGTATAGGAGTTAATATCCTCCACATAATTAATCAAAAATGCAAACTTTCTTGAAATATTATTTCTTTTGTTTTTGCAGATACCCTTTGATAAATTAATCTATTAACCAGATTCATTATCCCTTAATCTTCCATAAGCAGATCTCACAATCTCACAATCCTGTAATAATTACCACAAGATTGGTCCCACCACGGCAATAATGGGTGTGGGTTTTTGTTCCTAGTCTTATGAATGTTTTTCTTGGCTGCATGTAAAAAAAATTTTTAGAAAGCAATCATATGTTTCTTTAACACCAGGAAATTCATGCACTACTCAATATGATTAAAGCTCTAGTTTTATATTCATCCCAATTAGCCATCTCAAATTTTCATCGAGGAGGGTAATTTGGTTTAAATATTTTGCACTATTCATTAGGACTGAAATGTGATCAATATCATGAAGGTCTTACTCATCACAACCATCTAATATTTTCCTTTCCTGTTATTTTGACATCTCAACCTTTTCAACTCACTCCAAAGCAACATGAAAGCTCATATTCAACCTGCAATTCCTCATGAACCCTCTCTTTAGTTTTCAGTAAAACACTGTTACTTTTTTGCATTTATATATTTGGATTACATCATGTGACAAAACCATTGTTTACCTTATATTTCCCATACATGTCCTTATTCAACCACTCCTTTGTTTTTTATTACTCCCTCCTTTAACCAACATAACAGTATCCAAAAACTCTCTAAATCTCATTTAACTTTATGAATTCTATGAGTGGAAAAAAAGCCTTCAATTTACAAACAATTAAGGTATTGCATATCTTCTTATCTCTGAACCTCTCATGTATGATCACACTGTTCTCTTGGTTCTTACATGTATAGGAATCTCCCTAACTCTATGCAGCATATGGTACTCATACAACCTGGAATATTCTTTGCTTTATGATCCAACATATTTCTCTTGCCTAATACATATAACAACATTGTCTAAAAGTGCTTTACATCAGCAATCAGCATTATGATAAGGTACTGTATAAATTTAATCCCTGAAAAATTATTACATTAAATCTTGCAGACTCTCTTCCTTCCCATTTGTTCCATATCAGTCCACATCATAACTGTTGGTGTTAATACCCAATATATTTATGGGCTATAACTACAGTAATTTCTTCATCCCTTATGGAGTTAAATAAATCAAAAGTTTTTTCAAAGCTCCATATCACTGTCTATCTTTGCTCTCCTGGTGGTGTACCTCCTGAAATAAATCATACCTACACAACTTCAATCTTCAAAGACCTATCACTACTCTCTTATATGATTGTAAGCATAACCTTATACTCTTGTGTGCAAAACTATTGAGCATCCTTCTTACTGTTTATACCCTCGGAATGTCTCAGTCACTCCCTGTTAAATGCCTTCTCTCAGGATATAACACTCTCCCATCACTACTGAGGACATAATATTAACACTCACACACATGGCCACACTTTCCCTTATTCTGCTCTCTTGTCTTCATCTATTCCTAACCAATCACCCCAATTCCCATTTCTATTAACTTATATAATTTTGTGCATTTTAGTTAGTTACTCCTTGCAGACATGCCATAACCTTATTAATTATTCTACTAACCAACATCACACATTTACAATTTTTCTTCCCACCCAATTTTCCATTCAGTGCCACACACATCCACCTTATCAAAGTATCACACTTAAATTCAACATATGCATCCAAAAACTATTCCTTCTTAATCTTCCCAAATCAGTCCCTTGATATTCCATACTCCAACCCTATATAAAAACTTCATGACTACTGCAGCATTAATGGAAGCTAATGAGACAGGATATGTTATGAATGGATGAAAATAAAAGTCAATTCTTTTTTCATTTTTATAAAGAAATGTTCTTGCAATATAGAAAATAGAAATAAACACAGGACACATACAATCATATGAGGATCAGATGAACTTTCACAGTAAAATAAAATGGGTATATAAAAGGTAAAAATCACATAATAAAATAAGGCATGTTGCAACTGCAGAAATATCACAGGCTTTATGAACAAATAAAACAACAGTAACAATTGGTAACAAAGCTTGTTAAAGTTACATGGAATGGTAAGATGCAGTTCTAGGACAGAACTCTTTCCCTGGAATTACTTCATTCTGATATTTAATATTTTCATTGTAATTGCACATCTCATTGTATATAGCCATCATCATTTAAACTGTAGTTTCCAAAATGGCATGAGTAACCATCAGCATTTTGAACTTTATTAAAAAAATCATACACAAATGAAGACGCAATGTCAGTTAAAGTACGGATTACTTGCTCACATTTCATAGTTTATTTCTTCAAAGATGAACTATAATCAACACTGAAGGAACTGCTGCAGCTGATCTATATCTTGTAGTGACTGGTAGTCTTGATTTACATGGAGACTGTAACTGGCCCAACAACTGGTTCCATGACTGGTGCTCTTCATCAAATGTTCCCCCTCACCACAACATACACAACAATTAACTTTTGTAACAGGAGGTCAAGACTAGCTCAACATTATAAACTGTTTCTTGTACTAATGATACTCCTGGGAAAACACCAGTCTCCCAGATCAAAAGCTATTGACATATCTTCACATTTCAAACACAACCATCTCCAAAAAACTTGAAGATGAAACATAACGGAAGCAGAGCTTTTGGTTGTTAGACCCTTTCCCGGTGTGGTGTTGATCCTGTTGCAGGTAACGTTGTTAGACCCACAGCTGAGGACCCTTGACTTTTGGTGTGTGATACTCTTCTTCAGTGTCGGAGCCCTGGTACGCCTCATTTAACGATGCCTACAAATCCAGTTTATACCCTTGAGTCCAGTGTAATATGTTCTATATAAAAGTCCCATCACCAAGTTAGCCCAGGTTAATACTTTGCGCGGAAGGATATTAAGCCTCTCCTCGATACAAGAACTAGCTGGTCTATAATCATGCCATAGTTATATGCGTAAATTGTTTAATGTTATAATCACGTCCAGCAGAAGGATGTTTTCTGACAAGTATAACAGCCAACCACCACCCAGTTTCTAAAAGATTTTCAAATGTTACCTTGCATCAAGGCAGAATTTTCCATGCAGTTTTACCAGAAAGAGCCTGTATGTATGGTATTTCATATACAACAGCTTTTAGTTTTATCAGTGGTACATTATCAAGAATATCCAAAATACACTAATACACAAATAAATGTATACTTAAATAAAATGTAACATTTACTGACACTTACCTTTGTACAATTAATTGGACAAAAAACTTAAGTACAAAAATCAAGAATAAATAGTTTGGAGTACTCTAATAGCTCACTGTGTTTGGTATATATTTACATATATACATGAATATAATACACTTATTCTATTATGTACAACCATGCAATTATGGCAATCCCATGCAAACATGCACAATGCAATATGATTTCATGTACACAGAAATAAAGTTGAGGAACTTTTGAACTTGAAAAATTATGAAAACAACATGGTTAATTAAAATTTAATTGATTATTTAAGTGAAGTTCAAAAGTAACTCATCAGAGAAGTAATATACGTCAGCTGCGAACAATCAGAAAATATCCTTTAATACTTGTGAATAAGACAAACACACCATAAAAACTATCATACGACACGAATTAGGTACAAAACAGCATTGGGGAAGTCATCATCATTTCTGATTATGAAAGTAGTAAAAAGTTTGTTTAATAAGCTTCATTTCATACCATGTTATGAAGACTGGAAACACTATACTGGTTAAGTATTATTACAAAGCAAATGTGAATCATGGGTAAAGAAAACGACAGCAAAGTGGAGAGAATTTTGGTGAGATAAGTAAAGTGGATCACAAAAGGAGGAAGGAAGTCATAGGTTATGAAAGACAGCAGGTAAAAGTGGACAGAGAAATCATTAAAAAAGTGTGAAAAAAAAAGTATTGTAAAATGAAAAAAGTATTGAAAAAATATATACTTAAAACAAAAAAATTAATAAAAAATAACAAAAATAAGAGCACTATTACATTACAAACTCTTGTGCTGAGAATCAGGACCAATACATATAATAACTGATATGTTTTGTGCTGCTTAATACAGCACACAGTTGACAAGCATGTGCTTCCAGTTGCTTTGTAAATGTCACACAAAGCTCTATGAGCATGAAAACCAAAAGGAACAAAAAGTATCAAAAAGGAATCTTCATTATTTGTTTGAATGAAGTAAATGGATGCTATGCATTCATTTACCAAAGCATTAAAAAAAGTAAAACAATATTATATCCAACAACTTTAGAAACAACAATGTAAAAGAGAGAGAGAGAGAGAGATAAACAGTAGAGAGGTAGATGGGGTACAGAAATGAAACATAAAATATGAATGAAACAATATCTGATAAATTGACTTTGTCCATGTCTTTATATGTGAGCCTTCTGATCACCAACAGCTGCTTGGACTTTTAAACAAACTAACAAAAAGGTAAAATTCACACAAACTAACTAAATCATTCTGGAATACGACATGTCTAGCAAACAGTGCTCTACTTCATGTATGTTCATCAGATGAAGTTTAAAGGTGACTGGCTTAATAAAACAGAGGTATATAAATAATGGCATTACATTAGGAGCTGCTCCATTGTGAAGGCTTTATATTGTTACATGACGGACAAATTACATAACAAAAATATCCATAAATACAAAATAACAGTAAATAACTTAAAGCAAAATAACAACTAATTAAGACTAAGTTTTCATTAATAGTATTATGGTGAAGATTAATAAACACTAAGTATCATCACAAGAGTTACTGTTCATCTGCTCTTAAGGTAACCCTTAATACAGAAGTGCATCACTGTGCACTGTCACAATACCCCTTGAATCAACATAGTCTAAATAGTCTTTTGGAGCAGCTCCTAGCATGATTGCATCTACTTTCTTGGGCCAAATTTTTGAGAAAAAGCATTGTAAACAGCGCCTGGAGCCTGACTTGGAGCAGTAGCAGTGGAGAGAGGGAGACAGCATGTCGACGTTACATACCTGTTTTGCTAGAAGATTTTGTTTGGTCATTTTACGTACTGAGTTGTGGGAATCTTCACGATCCTTGTTACTGCTGTAGGTGGAAGACGCCCGACTTGATCCTACAGAGAGGTCATGCTAGGGTCAGATCAAGTCCTTATATGTCAAACTATTGCTCTGTCTTAATATTCTGAATATTTCGGTATATAAGTACTGTAGTTACTAGACTACCTAATTTTTACCAAGATCATCGGATATTATACATGAAATTTCTCTTTAATCATATGATTGTGCAATGATAACTGTACAACAGTCCCTGGTCACATGTCAAGCGTCTTCAACACTCACTTTTAAACTAAGTGAAAACTAAAATATTGAAAAATTTTCCTATAAAGATGGACCTGTGAGAACTAGTAAATCATCAATACATCTGGTGCATTGTGCTTGATCTATACTTTATTGAAACTGACAAAAAAAATGTAATGAACAATTCATCAGACTGTAAAATGCTATTCTTATTCTCTCTAGCATAGCCTTTTTTTTTCAACAAATGAAAAAGATAACATTATCAAACCGAAATGGTTAATAATTTACAATAACCTTTAGATGGTTAGCTCAGCAGGTAACAAGCTTAGAACAGTTCCGTGCAAGGAAGTCTAACCAAGAATAGAAGGGTGCAAAGTGTAGTTACCAGGGCATGGAAAGAGAAGGAAGCAATGAGGTCCCTTTATTTTACAATCACAGACATCAGGGAAAACTACAGAAACTGGGGATAAGAATAAAACACATAAAGTAGAAAAATATGAATATACATTAAGGAGATGACAGTCCTATTGACAGAAAGATCTACATTAAGTGCAGACTAGAAAATACTGGAGGTATTACTACAAATATATATGTATTCTCTGACATGATGTAGCCAAAGTATAGGCACTAGATTATTTATTTGGACTTCATAATACTTTGTAAAGAGAAGATGGAGTTTATGATATACATTTATACTGGTGACTTCTACAATGTACAAGATGAAAATCAACTCATTTACAAAGCAATGATCCAGCCTCGCTGTAGGTGACTTTTCACTCACAGCATAACCACAAGCAGGAGGAGTATAACTGCTTCTCAAAATAAAGGAAAAGAAAATATCTAATATTTCCTTCTGCATTACACAGACTGATTTTTAAGGTTTATCAGAGAGACTCCTGGTTCAGAATTCTTTATGAACTTTCTGTTTTCACAATGTTCTGTGTGATAATAAATCTACATACTATGGAATGATGTCTTGCAGTAGAAACCAAAATTCATCCATATTTTACTTTCTAAGACTGACAAACATACTTTAAATACAGAAAACAGGGAGAAAAGGTTTGTGGTGGAAATTATGGGATGTATTCTCTTGGATTCTACTGCACCCCTAGTGAGTTCCCATGACTATAACTGTCATTGTTTTAATATATGATAAGTGAATGGCAATGTAACAGGAAAATAGCACAAGCAAGTTAAGCCCATTCCTATGACTCATACATTAATCTTGCTAAGAAAGGGTCAAGGAACAACACGTATTTACTTTCGGGCAAACAATGAAGGAAGGCAAAACAGTGCAACTTCTGAGACTTCTCTTATACCTCTGATTCAGTGTTCCACAGAACACTTAAAAATTTATCCTTGTTTTGGAATTAATATGATGCAGGAAGTCCACCAGTTACACAAAGAGAACTAGTTTTAATCTCAGTAAATGCATAAATAAGATAAGCTGAAGTAAATCGATATTTCTGCAATTCTAACGCTCAGATTTCAATACCACTATCCCAGATATAGGACATATATCTTTAAAAAGCTGATAAATATTAACATTCTGACATTTAGAGGGTAAAAACAAAATAAAGCACATCACTCATATCTAGCTTTAATTTTTAGTATTGTTACTGTAATGTTATGGGAACCCTGGACAAGGTAAAACTACAAATGACTGGAATGCCTCCGCCTAAATGCAAACTCAAACTGAGAATTGGTTACAAAACTTGACCACAGTCCCAAAAAATATACAGTATGCACATACACACATGTACACCTTAAATGCCCCAAGCAATACTGACAAAAGCATAGAAAAGTCATGAGGTAAAAGTATTGCTATCAAATCAGCAGGCAATGATTAAATTTTAATCCAGCTGATTAAAAATGCAAATGAAACGCTGACTAGTGATCAAAATCTTTTCTTACTGCTTTGAGATGAACAACTAAGACTATTTAATCTTAATTTGAGTTTAAAAGCCCATATTATTTCCAAAACACTACAAAATTGTGCAGTGTTAATGATGTTCTTGTTCATCTATTACTTATTTTCTCTTTTTGATAATGAGATAATAAAAAAAGTTCATAAAACAAACTGTTGTCATGGGGTCATATGCAGCTGAATATAGGCTCTAATAAGCTTTTTTCTTCTATAATGAAATTGAATATGTTCTTCAACCCCATATCAATATCCCAAAGACAAGCTGTGCAAGAAAACTTGCTGCTGGAGGCACTACTGGTAGATAATGAAGACTTACAGATACATTGAAAGAATTTCAGGATGACTTAAAATTCAAAAAACTGGGTGATGGAAAAAACTGGTTAATATTAGGACCATTGGGAATTTTTGACAAAAATCTAAGGAATCTTTAAAAATGAGATAAAACCACAGAAAAAAAACATGAATGACAAAATTCTACTTAAAGAAAATAAAATTTTAAAAAATATCATAGGATGAAATTTTTAGGTAGAATCTAGCAGGAATAATTCAACTAACATAATTCTAGAAAAAAGAATCTGGGGAAACAACTAAGGGAAAAGTCAATTTGCGAGAAGCATCTGATATAGTTGATTCAATTAAATTCTGATGGTAGACATCCATCAATGAGTCAGGCTAAATGTTTTGGACAATCCTAATGAATTGGCCTTTCTGTACAGTGCCTTGACAGTCTTCTGTGGAATATGACGGATTAAGAGGTGCCACAAATAACAAAATCAGTACAGATAACAAAGTAAGACAGCTATATATATTCTATTTACAACTGACAAAACAAGAAACAAAAAAGTGGTTAGGGACAAATATGGCAAAAAGGAATGAAAAAAGCACTCACACACAAGAAGTTTTGACTGTTAAAAAAAAAAAAAAAAAAAAAAAAAAAATCTAACCAACAGTGGTAATGGTACCACCTATGGTCTATACTGGTAGAGAAATTAGCCCAGAGTTATCTTGGTGATATTACCCCGTCGTATAAGAGACCCGTCCATACTGCTGGGGTTGCTAGTTAAACTGCTTGGTTCTGCAGAGTCATCTGCAACATCTTCAATAGAATGGCTACCATGCTGTTGCATATGAGGATCTGCAAATCTCACATTCTTGCTAATAAAGTCATCATCAGCTTCACGATCACGCATTCCAAGTATTAGCACACGGAATAACTCCCAGTCACCAAAGTTCATATTTAGCACCTGTGGGAGGATTACAGATTTAGTGCGTGAGGAAACACTGTAAAGCCAGAAATAAACCATGTCACTGCCTGTAAGATGGCAAAAGCCTATTAAATCAGAGTAAGATAATATGAAAACTATAAATCATTTTCAATACACAAAAATTGCAAAAAATTCAGTTAAGAATAAAATATATGAATAAAAATACATATCATATCAGTACATACAACTTCAACTTAACTTACCTTCTTTAAATCATCTAAATCACAGTGCAAAAGGACTTTGCCATTTATATTGTGTTCAACAAAGCGATCCTTGTAACTAGGTAACATGGTTGCTGATAAACCTTCCACTTTACTGAAGATTTCAAACAAGCTTTCAATGGTTAAAGATGAAAGCTTTTTATCAACTGCCTCAGGCTGCATGAAAGAATAATGTAATTAATTTTTGTTGCAAATATTCAACACCAGTAAGTTTTATTACAGTACAAAAACTTTCTACAGTTTCGTACAATATGCTCCTGATATCTTTCATTGTGTTTTTGATACACATTTGACATTTCCTGCGTAAGTGAGTTAGTGCCATAAAAAGACAAAGATATGGCTTCATTTGCCCACATTCACTCTTTAGCTGTCATGTATAATGCACCAAAACCAGATCCCCCTTTCCACAACTAGGCTACACAAACCTTTGAGTGGTTTCCCCTGACTGTTTCATATGCCCTGGTTCAGCTCACTGACAGCACGTAGTCCCTTGCATACACAATACTTCAACTCACTGTACCCCTTGCACACCTCACACTCTCCTGCATGTTAAGACCCTGAGCCTTCAAAGCCTTTTTCACTCCATCCCTTCACTTCCTCCTCGGTTGACTTCTTTTCCTGGTCCTTCCAATTCTAACATATATACCTTCTTATTCATCCTATCCTCACTCATTCTTTCCATATTTCCAAAACATTTCAGCACATCCTCTTCAGCTCTCTCTTACATACTCCTCTTAAAGCTCTCTCTCTCTCTTATCCTATCATTCTTATCTAATAAACCCTCCTTATACAACATACTGTCCGCACAGATTTCATTTCCAACACATTCACTCTGTCCTTTACATTTTCGTCTGAGGCCCAAGCCTCACATCTGTTGGGACTACTATACCATCCAACATCCCCATTTTTGTCCTTTCCCTTAAAGACAGTGATCTCCCTTTCAACACATTCCTCTGTACACCCAAGACCTTTGCCCCTTCACCCACCCTATGGCTCACTTCAGGTCTCATGGTTCCATTTGCTGCCAAATCCATTCCCAGGTACAAGTGTCTAAAACATTCCACTTCCTCCAAGTTTTATCCACTCAAACACTCCAAATAATCTCTCTTTTCATTGCTAAATCTAAAATTTTGCTTTTACTCACATTTACACTCAACTTTCTCTTTTCACACTCTCCCATACTTAAAAACCAACTTCTGCAATTTCTCACTCGAATCTGCCACCAGCGCCATATTTTTCAGTGAACAACTGACTCACATCCCAGGGCCCCCAGCCCCAGCAGGGTGCATACCTACTTCTTTCTCCAAGAGCCTTGCATTCATCTCACTCAACAGCCCATCCATAACTAGATTTAACAGCCATGGTGACATTCCACATCCCTGCTAAAGACAAACTTTCACTTGGAACCACTGACCTTCCTCTCTACCCACTCATACACATGACCTACTCTCTTAACAAAAACTCTCACTGCTTCTAACAGCTTTCTTCCCACACCATATAATTGTAGCACTTTCCACAGAGCACCCCCATCAACCCTACCATATGCTTTCTCTAGATCCATAAATGTCACAGACAAATCCTCCTTTTTCTCTAAATATCTCTCACACATGCTCTTCAAAGCAAACTCCTGATCCATACAACTTTTACCACTCTTGAAACCACATTGTCTCTCCCCAGTCTGATGCTCTGTGCATGCCACCACCATCTCAATCATCACTCATCCATACAGCTTACCAGGTGCAGTCAACAAACTTATATTTGATCGCTGTTTCATGCGTAAGTGAGATAGTGCCAGGAAACAGACAAAGAAAAACACATCCATTCAAATACACACACACACACACACACACACACACACACATATATATATACATATATATATATATTTTTTTTTTTTTTTTTCATACATATTCGCCTTTTCCCGCGTTAGCGAGGTAGCGTTAAGAACA
>JAYMFT010412025.1:0-18188 GCA_038088735.1 Panulirus argus | reverse complement strand
TTCGTCCGTGTAATGTCCCACATCCATCCCTGTACCACACCTTATTATGCCGTAAAGGATTTCGATAGAGAGAGAGAAGACACGGCGCGTATAATGTATATCCTCTCTCTCTCTCTCTCTCTCTCTCTCTCCCTTTCTATCTATCTATCTATCTATCTATCTGTCTATCTATCTGTCTATCTATCTATCTATCTGTCTGTCTATCTATCAATATATATATCTAACTTCCCCACTCTCTCTCTCTCTCTCTCTCTATCTATCTATCTTTCTGTCTGCCTGTCTATCTATCTATCTATCTCTCTGTCTATCTTTCTGTCTGTCTATCTATCTCTCCCTCTCTCTCTTTCTCTTTCTATCTTTCTGTCTATCTATATATCTATCTATCTATCTCTCCGTCTATCTTTCTGTCTGTCTATCTATCTATCTCCCCCCCCCCTCTCTCTCTCTCTCTCTGGATCGTTAGGCAGAATCAGTTATCCAATGTTTCCTTAATGACCGAGGGATGGCGGGGAGGATTATTACTGGCCACCACAGCGATGAAGACGTGGGGGGGAGAAAGGGGAGGATAGATGGGGAGAGGGGTGGGTGGTTGGGTGACAGGAGAGACAGGGGGGAGAAAAAAAAGAGGAAAAAGAGTGGCGATGGGAGAGGGACTGCTGCTGGAAGGGAGTGGAAGAGGAGAGGGAAAGGACTGGAAACTTACTAGAAACAAATTATGGAACGGAATGGATGTGAAAGAATGGAAAAGAAACGGAAGGAAGAGGTACATCTGGATACAGTAAAGGTGGTTCATTAGAAATGAGGCGAAATAATCAGACTGAACTTTCCCTGCTCCTGACTGGAGCGCAGCCTTGGAGATGCAGAGGCCCCATGAATGGGGACCTATAATTGTATAATAACAATAACATTGGTTATAATGATGGCTAGAGAGTGGTAGTTAAGACACGAGGAAGCGATGATCATGATGCCAGTAGTTAAGATATCAGATAGTCATGATAGTGATGATAGGTCTTTCTGGTTCCGGGTCGCTTATAGTGGTTAGGTCCTGAGAGTAGCAGGAGCCAATGGTAGCTCTGTGGACCACGGAGATCGTAGCTCACGACGGTAGTTGGTAGTTGGTAGTTATGGAAGACCAATATGTTGTCTCGACCTGCAGTCCTCATTCTCCCTTTTTCTTCTCGAGTCCTCCATTTCCTGCTGTCCCCATTGTCTCAGGAGTGACCCCACCACCCCACCTTCCCTCCCCACCGGCCTGTAAACTCCCCCCCTTTTGCTCCACTGTAGAGCTTCGAGTTACCCGCTTCCCAGGGTAAACCTACCAGGGTCTTCCCCACGACCCTCGTCTCCTGTCCTTAATTCTATTCCTTCTTCTCCTACCCCTCAAGTCCAGCGCTCCCCAGGTCCTCGTCTCCCTCTTCCACCCGTGGGAGACCAACATTTTCATCACCTCCTCCTCCTCCTCTTCCTCTTCCTCTTCCTCTTCTTCCTCGACACTTTCGCCATTTTTTTTTTCCATTTCTTCCGCTCATTACTTTGCGCTCAAAGCTGTTCCTCACTTGTCTCATTTTTCCCCTGCGAAAAAAGAAAATATATTCCTTACTTCAACCCTTCCCTCCTGACGAGGGAGAACACCACGAAGGACCACCCTACCCCTCCTTCCTTCCCTCCTCCCCCTCTTTCCCTCCACTAACGGAGGTCCGTCCCCCTCCCTCCCCCCAGTTCCCTCCCAGGTGCCCGCCCTCCAGCCCTCCCCAACTTTCAATCACCCACTTGTCAGAGCCACTTACGCGGAACAGCCGCCTGCCTCATTAGCTCGCATTGATGCAACTCGCTCTCCATGTTGCTGCTGTTGGCCTCGATGGTCCTGCTGCTGTGGTGGCGGTGGCGTTGGTGGTGATCCTCACCAGGTTTGGCGTTGGTGTGGTGCCAATATGGTCCTACTCCCCCCCACACACACACACACACCCGACGCCTCCCCTGCGGCGGGCGGGGATCCTCTCCAGGTATGGCGTTGGTGTCGTGCAGATGGTCCCCTGACGCCTCTCCTGTGGTAGTGTCTTATCTTCCCTCTTCATTTTTTCTCTAACGTGCAGTGAATGTTGGGGGTCGTGTCTCCTACCCCCAAAAGGGCCTAGTCTAGGCTGCTGCTCTGTTGTTCCTCTGATCAGCTTGGCTGTTTGAGGCCGCCGTCTTCTTCAACAGTTTGAGATGAGTCCTAACTACAGAGAGTGCGTTCGTTGGTGTGTGTGTGTGTGTGTGTGTGTGTGTGATTGCTATTTGTGGTTTGGGGAGAGAGTTTTTTTAATCTCGCGTTGCCCAATATGTTAACCTTTTATATACGTACCATTTTTTTATTCTTTTACATACACACACACACACACACACACACCAAACCTAAGCGGGATACTCATACATCGACCAGGCCTGAGGGGAGGATGAACAGTTGGGATTATCTGTGGGCCGAATGCCACGCCCAGGATTAAACCCACCTGGGGCTCACCCTTGCATGAATCATGCTCAGTGACGTAAACCAATACACCACGGAATCCCGTGTGTTTCATATGCACGATATATATATAAAAAAAAAAAGAGATGGCCATTGAGCGTTGGGGTTACCATGAAGTAGACCAAGTGCCATGAACAGTGCTTCTGGGTCGTTGAGAGATTTCACCGTTCACTGCTTCCCGCAGAACAGCTGTGATCGTGAACACTAGAGAGCAAGATGATGTTACCCCATTTGGCCGGAGTTTAAGGGGATATTCGCAAATGTGTGTGTGTGTCTTTCCATTAACTTCTGGTATATTTGGCTCACATTTTTTCCCCTTAGAAATGGGAGAATAATTTCCTCTCCGTGCGAGGTTAATCTGGAAGGTGCTTGAGGTCGAGTTCGACCAGCCAGCCAAGCCTGAGCGCCCCTACCCGTGCTCCAGAACCAGACTGGAAGACAAATGGCAAGCTGCTTCCCTCTGGTGAGAAAAGGATATTGCCTCAAGAGAGCTCTCACTACCCAGCACGTAACATGATGTGAATAATAATCATGACGAATGATTAACCAGCTACCGCTGATGATTTGATGATTATAGTTACTCAGGGATGTGTAGGGTACAAGGGGCAGGCCTGAAACGGGTGCTGGCAGTGGAGGGTGAGAGCCCACAGCAGAAACGCGTGACCTGAAACCGAACGAAAATTTATCTCTGGCGTTAGACGTCACGTCGTTACCCTTGATGCACGGGAGTGTATACCGCTAGGTTCACCCTCCGGGCGAAGTAGTAGACGACATGGAGTCTTGTGCGTCGCTGCTCCTGCTCCTCCTGTTGATGGCGAGAGTAGACAAGGGGCCCCCTTGTACAACCAGGGGTTGGCTGTCTCTGTACCACCGTGGGAGATGTTCCTGCGGCAGATGGCCGGGCGCCGCCGGTCATTCTTCCGGACGCAAAACATATAAGCGAAGGGACAGAGCGTCAGTCTGAGTTCGATGTCGACTCGGTTCTTTTGTAACTGTGTTTGCTGGTCATTATACTATGCCAGTGCACTCTGGCTATGACTGGGTCAGTGGGGAAGTGGCTGACAGTTTGTGTCAAACCGTAGGACGACGTTAGTATGTATTAGCACACAGGCAGTAGTGTTTTGGTTAGTGAGCACTCGCACTGGGAACAGTTTACACACACTTGTGAACCTTAAAGTGAGGTACAGGGTAGCTACTGACGGGGGCCTTTCCTCTCTCTACATCATCCCTATCGTCCGAACTCCTCCCGTAAATAAGAATGGCACTGCAGATTTTTTGTCTCTTGACTGGACTGAGAAAAAAAAAATGGAAGAAGAAGAAGTGTCACACTCTTGCAACTTCTCTTCATAAGACTCTTAACTTCAGAAGACATCTCCGGGTCCCCTCGGGAAGCAAAGCGCAAAGTCGAACGCGACGAGAGTAGCAATCGTCCTCGGGGAAGAGATGGTCTTACGTTACCCCATCCCCCTACCCACCACCACCAGGTCCTCTAAGTGGCTCAATTGCGGGCCAGACATTGGGAGACCCGATCTCCGAGATCGATGACTCCTCCTCCTCCAATTCCTACTCCCGCCGGTGTCTCAGGTTAATTAGATCTTCCGCCAATTACTCGGAAGACACAGCCTTATCCCTAACTTTGGTCCCCCTTCAGGGAATACTTGCTTACAGCTACTACTACTACACGTCTGGTAGTAATGATGAATAACTTAACACGTCCTGAAAACTTGTGACGTCTGGCCTCTTGACTGCTCCCCAATTCACGATGTTGTGACTAGAGATTTGAACAACCGTACGCGCCAAGATCATCCAAGGGCGTTCCAGCGAGTCTTTCCAGAGGTACGCAACAATACAACGAAACTGCGAGCGATATCCCATGACGTAGTCCTTGCGGTTGGTCCAGCAGTGCTTCAACATCGTGACCCCGTCCAGGTCAGATGGTGCTGACCTGAGAGGTCAATGAGGTCAGTGGTAATGGTCATTTCCATATTTTGGATCCAGCTCGGGACTGGAACCCCTGAAGGCTGTTGGAGGAGAAGGAAGCCCTCTGTTCCGGAGTAGAGACACTACCATGTAGCTATGCATAAGAACTCTATGTCATCTCTGTGTGTATTAAAACTCTTATATTTCCTATTCTTTTTAAATGAAAAAAAGTGAACAATCAACTTGATGAAAAAAAATAAAAGATTGTGCACACAGTATGCAAATGCTTATTCACCTCCACCAGTGAGGTTGGGGAGTGGTGGAGGGGTGGAGGTGGGGGGGGGGGGGGTAACAGACCGCAGGGTCCCATGGGAAAGACCAAATTTAGCAACAGAAAGGAATACAAATTAAAGTTTTTTTTTTCTGCTCTGACTCGTATGAGTGAGAGGTTCTGTCAGGGTGAAATATGATTTTTGTGAGTCGGTGAGGGTGTGTGAGTCTCTTGCGTATTACCCGGGCAACAGACCTGTGTGTGTGTGTGTGTGTGTGTGTGTGTTGGTGAGGGAGGTGATTCTGTTGCGTATTTATCCGGGGCAATAGACCTGTGTGTGTGAGTGTGAGTTGGTGAGGGTGTGAGTCTGTTGCGTATTTACTCAGGGGCAACAGACCTGTGTAAGTACGTAGATGAGGGTGAATCTGTTCTGTGAATCTGTTCCGTACTGCCGGGGCAACAGACCTGCTGCGTGAGCTACGTTTCTCACGAATTGCCCAAACGTTACACCAGCGTCAGTCTTCTTTTTTGTTTCATCCTGGACGTACGAGACGAAGGACTAATCTTCTACTCTCGCGTCCGTTTACCAAATCCGCGTCCAAGTCCACACTTTACTAGTACAGTGGTTCACACACGATGAGGTTGAGCGGACACACCAAAAGAGTTCCTACCGTAGCCACCAGAAGGAAATCGAGAAAAAATATATGTGGCTTTTTTTAAGACACTCTTGAAGTGTCTAGTGACAACGGTTACGGCGTGGGCCAACATCACGTGAGGGTAGAGATGTCCCTGCAGTAGACATCCGTCTACTAGTCTACTATATATATATATATATATATATATATATATATATATATATATATATATATATATATGGGATCGCTACGCGTCACTGGTGAATGATAGGCTCATATTTTCCCACCTGTCGTCTGTCACGTTTGACGACGCTACAGCTGATGGAATTACCGTTAAAGTGGTGAAAAATGTGTTGGAGTAGGGGAGTATCGGAGTGTCATATGACCCGACGGGCCTTTCCACCGCCTGCCCGTCATCCACTGGGACTCGAGTGACTCCTACCTCCTTCGGGCCAAGGCGGCTAGGCTACTTTGCGCGTCAGAGCAACGTGCGTTTTTTTCTTTTCTCTCTCTCTCTCTCTCTCTTTTTTCTTAGTTCAAGCTTCCTTCCGGCCCAGGTTCCGTCAGGTGGACACCTCAACCTGACGTTCACTTGGGCTCTGGGAGGAGGGAAGGAAAGGAGAAGAGAGGAGAGGAGAGAAGTCGATGCTTTCGGAACATTATGATTTTTGTTTACATTTCTACTCTGATCTGTGGTGAAGAAATCGAATGATCGATTGATAAAGAGTATTCTTACCCTACAGCAACTTTTTATTCATGGTTCAAAAAGTTACCGATGCCAAATCCGTGATGCAGAGTGGTGAGAACAGCGCCAAAAAGCAAGGTGAGTAAGAGAGACGATACAGGGAATCGATACGGTTGTGCTATGGAGGATGAGTGTAGTATAGAAAGCGTTCAGGCAAAGGGGACGCCAGTTGGTTGCCTCCGGCAGGAGATGCTGTGTTGAGAGTCAAGGGGAACAGTGCTGTAAGGCGCAGGTTGTCGTAAGGAGGTGGGGACAGTGTGTTGAAACAACGGGAGCAGTGCGCATGCTGAGGGACGATCATCAGTACACCTGGGCAAGGAGTCAGAATGCTGAGGCAGTTGTCAGGATGGTGGACCGTGTTGGGAATGGTGCGTGAGGCGGAGGAAGAGATGTGGTCACTGGGATGAAGGAGGAGGAGGAAGAAGAGGAGAAAGAGGAGGAGGAGGAGGAGGAGAAGGAAGAAGAACATGGTGGTCGGTCGCCTCCGGTCTGAGGTCCAGAGAAGGAGAAAATTCCCTTCCAGTATGGCACGAGAAGTGACGTTGGGAGCTCTCTCGACACCGGACCTGAACTTTGACATTAGGGCTTGACGGTGGAGCCGAGGGCGTGTGTGAGAGACAGTGCTTGGGGGGGGGGGGAGACAAGAGACCGAGAGACAGAGAGAGACAAAAGAAGAAGAAGCGATCATGAAATCACGAGAATCTTTACATCCACGTCGAACGTGATTACATTAATCATCTTCCAGCACATTTTCATTTCCTTCGGTGGTCTGGTCTTCCAGTCGAGAGCCACGACGTCCCGTCCAGTCCAGTTTCCACTCATGGCTCTCACGCCTCCACCCGTCGACCACCGGAACACTTCATCGCCACCCCTCTTCGTCTGTCATTTCCAGTCGTCCGGCGGCAAAATCCAGAACTATATTTTCACGAACTCCATCCAGTCCACGAACTTGTTCCATTATATCGATAGTTTTAACAGCGATTCATAACAGGAGGGGAGGAGGAGGGGAGACCACCATTTCCCAGAATGCTTGATTCACAACAGGGATTCAGTTCCCGGGAAAATGTGATTCGCAACACAGGGCGAGTTCCCCACAGACTGAGGACTCAGTCCCAGCAGTGAAACACAAACTGTGGAACACCAAACGGTTCCAGGAAAGAGGCAGCTCTGATAAGCTGGTTCTGTAAGGGTCTGTCAGAAAACATTTCACCAGATATCACACACAAACGTCCCCTATACTATTCATCAATCCATGATTAAATGGATCATTGATCAAATCAGGAAATACTCTTGATGTACTGTGAGTAATGTGCTAATCCATATAGGTATAAGAGGGAAGAGAGTTATGTTACATATTAGAAATTTATAGAAGGTTTCCACAAGTCGGCGCCAGTAGCTGGGTGGAGTTTTATACAGTGGAACAGTAAAGGTGACCTTGGATTAAATAGCTTTTCTAACTTAGTTCCCCACAGGCAGACACACACACACACACACACACACACACTCTGTCTCTCTCTCTCTCTCTCTCTCTCTCTCTCCAGCGGTGCAAGGGCCGCTGCCGTCGGTTCAACAGACTCAACCACACACACACACACACACACACAGGTCATAGACTCGAGTCTTGCCATCGTCGCCTCGTCTCATGAGTGATTTAGTGATCTCTGAGGCGGTACAGGACAATTGGCCCCTCTGCAGAAGGAAAGGGAGCCTTGGGGGAACAGAAGGAAGAGTTAGGGAGTGAGGTAGGGAAGGGACCTCAACAGCACCATCGTGGGAAGCGTCCACCACAACCCGACTGCTCCTCGACATGTACTGGCGACTCACTCATTGGTGCTGGATCGCTCACAGAGGATCGGAGATAAGGATGCGACGGATATATTTAGAGTAAAAGGAAAAACATACTAAGATGTGGGTCACGGGGGAGGCGATCTTTGAAAGAGTGTTTGCTGAGATGGTATCGACATGTGGGTTGGAATGGACAGGAGAGGACTGGCCAAAGACAATTTATGTGTGAGGTAGGAGAAGGGCCCGGGAGGGAAAAAAAAATGAGTGGAGGACACTAATGCAGGTCGTGAGGGAGTGCAATGAGGAAGAGGTACAGTGTGTGTGTTTTAAGTGTGAGGAACGCGTTTCCTGTGGCACAAACGAGGCTTTGATGAAGCGTTTGCATGCGACGCTCTGGGAGATCAAGCGCACCCACGTGCATGATTTTGATTACATAAATACAGGACTACCTTTACTGGGCTCCTGCAGATTCAAGGCTATACGCTACGGTCAGTAGCAGGGAAAAAGATGGACACATAACGTACGACAAAGAAGGCGGGACACAAGGACACAGGACACATAAGGTAGGACACAGGACACAAGACAGGGGCTTATTCCTCTTACCCTCAGATACGACACGAATGTGAAAAATGTCAAAGGTTGGGTTTTAAAGACGAGCCTGTCGCTGGCGCCTCGATGTTGTCTATGGTCAACGCATCTCTGAAAATCAGAGTCGAGCTGGACTTTCCTTGGTGCGCAAAGGCTGAATGTCATACGCCAGAGATGAGTCCCGATTCCCTTCGTAAAAGAAGATGAACCTGAGTCAAAATCTCTCTTGCTTATGCAAGACCAGAGACTCACCCTGTACCACAGGCTGGAACCCAGGATGACTTGAGGAGAGCGGTGAGGCCATGCCCTTCGGCTGTGATCCTATGAAGGCAATAGGATGAGACCCTCGCCGTACTTGATGTCAGGCCTCAGTAAGAGCCACCCTCCCCACTCAGATTACGTCTCGGTGTTCAAAGAATCATACAGAATTTCGAACAGAGAGAGAGAAAGAAGACCTGTATTACCAGCGAAGAAGATGAACGGGTCTGGCAAAGGAAAGGTTCGTAAATGAGCTAAAGAAGTCGGTGCAAATGAAGGCAGGATCCCCGTGCAACGATGCTCATCCAGTAGAAGGATCGAGGAGGACGAACCGGAGGCCGAAAGTGGATGCAATCGTTCCCCTTTAGCGCGTTATGGCACTCTCCGCTCAGCCGCGTCGCCAGGGGTGACCTCTCGTCCCAGCCAACCATTTATCTCGACGGTTCCTTCCCCTTCTGAACCCCTGGGTCTCGCCACCTCTTATACTACCCTTCCGCCACCGTCATATCAAGGTCTCTCGGTCTCGCGCGTGACGAGGTGCCTTTAGCCCTACGTCTCCTGTGACGAGAGACAAACACCAAAAAAAGGAATTGCGAGCAGCAGTAGACCACTGGGTCCTTTCCGAAGCTTGTTTGTGATGGAGGAAGAGATTCAGAAGGTCAAAAATGAGTGTCGTAAGAGTACAAAAGAGGAAACAGACGACTCACAGGGAAATACCCGTGAATTTTATACGTGGCTGAGGAGGCGGGAATAATGCCAGTCGTGGACTTGAATCCAAGCGTTGGTTGAGTCTGTTCTTACTGGAGAATCTTTGCTTATGTTAACGCTCTTGGTAGCTCGCCGCTGTACTCTTAATGGACATGTGGCCAATCGACAGTCAAACAGACAGACAGAGAGACAGGCGGCCAGACAGACAGAGTACAGTGAGAGTATTCTCTCAACCAACGAGGATCATGATTAATAAGATTAATCTAATCCCAGAGAAACGAGCTGAAAAGCATCAACATTCTCTCTCTTTTTTTTTTCATTAGGGAATAAAATGAAGCTTTTCATTAACATATTTGCTTTGTGAGTTTACGGCTATTCACTTCTTTCCTTCCATATGCTATAGCGATCATAATACGTCTCTCTCTATCTGGTATACTTTTCCCATAAACTTGAGGATCATTGCTTGAAAAAAATATGCTTTCCTTTACTGATGAGAGATTTACTCTAGTCTGCATCTCAATATGTTTAATTAGGGTTGTATCCCAGTCATAATCCACTAATCCACTCCAGATTAGTCTGAATGTCTCTCAGAATCACGAATCATTGATTGAATTAAAGAATAACCTGTAAGCCTCGACAAAATATCATTGTTTGATTATAGATCATCGACGCAAAATAGCTGGTTGATGGTGGATAAATGTTCAAAGGGAAACGCTTTTGACTTCCCTGTAAGGACTGGCGTTGTTTTATTACACTAAATTAAACCTGGTTGTGTGTGTTCGTATTTTCTTTCTCGTATGATGAAATGATTAAAGCAGAGATCTCTCCCTCTGCAGTGAGTTTCCCTCGGAATACGTGTCTGCTCATCTCTTGATCTGTCTGTCGTGTTGATTTCCATTCATATGGAGATGAGTCAAGAACACACAGCATCTAAGTGCTATCACACACACACACACACACACACACACACACACACACACATTCATTTCCAGTGAGCATGAGGGAGGTTATCGCATTTATATAAGTGTTTCGTATACATCTCTCCCTCTCACGGGGTATGTAAGCATGCTCTGAGTGTGTGTATATGGTCGGAGAATCATCTTTAAACTCTTTTAAAAAAAGGTGTTCAGGGTTTGCGACTGGTGGTTATATAACCTGACTTTGACGGCGGTAACGGGAACAGTAGAAGGCTAATGTGCGGCAGCGGGGAGTCGGTGATAGCTTAAAAAAGAATTGCTGAGCGGAATTACGTTTTCTTGTCAAGTTAAACTTTCGTTTTTTTTTTTTCTTTCTTTAACAGAAAACCCAGTCGTGGGCCAATTAGGCCTTCCGTTGTCTGTCTTTCTCATGTAAACTCCTGTACACCAAACGAACCTTCTTATAAACACAGTTGATTCATTCGAACACCACAGGTCGACCACTACCTCACTTCCAACCCTCACACACACATACACACACAACTTTTCCCCCTTTTACGTATAATAAGGCAACAGAAGTCGTCCAGAAGGTCTAACTCACTGTGATGGGCAGGGAAGAATTTTTTAAATCTTATTAAAAGCTTTCGTAATGAGAGCAGAACTTGTGTGAAGGTGTAGTGTTGATTGCAGGGTGATTGGCTCCGAGGGCGTGTGTGGAATGCGCCAGTTCTTTAGGCGTGATGTCAACGTCGTTTTGTCTCATTAAGCATCCCTAATTGATGCTGATGATAGCCTAGGGCATCCCTAGGCTGGGTGGTGGGAGGGGGAGGCCAACCCTGACTGGTGATGAGGTGCTGACATTCCTGGCTTGGTCGTGAGGTCTTGGCCCCTTCAACCATCCCTGAGAGGTGCTCAGGGCGACCCAAGAGCCGGGTCAGGGGCGGAACCGGCCCTCACCCCCCCCCCTCCCCCCCTCGCTCACCCTACACACCTGCTACCCCAGAGCGTTGTTAATGATTCAGTTTAAACCACTTCTGTTACGAGGCTCGAGATAACCTGTGGCAACACTGAGGTTGGTGCTTCTCTGTTGAGGATGGTGTGTGTGTGTGTGTGTTGTGTGGATGGTGCGTGGTAGGGATGGTGACTGATGAGGATGCTTTGTGATGTGGATGATGAGTGGTGAGGAACATTGTGTTGTGAGGATGGTGAGAAGAGCTTATGGTGAGGATGGTATTTGCTGAGGACGAGTGTGAGAATGATAGCGTCTGGTGACAGTGTCTGGTGATAATGGTGTTTGGTGGGGATAGTGTGGAGTGAGGATAGTGTTGGACAGGGAGAGGGAGAGGGGTGTATAGTGAGGATGATGGATGTATGGTTGTGACCCCCCTATACGTAGCTGGATCAGGATGGCGTGATGACCTCAGGAGGGGTATGGTTGCTTAGGGCCACCAGTGCCCCATCCGAGGTCATAATCAGTGCCAGGACGGTGCCCCTAGAGCCGCAGGCAGTGCCACGGACAGTGCCTCCGGAGACCAAAACCAATGTCGTCTGTGGGACGTACGTACGTGTGACCTGGACGCTTACGGCACTCTTCCAGGACAGTCAGTAGGAGGCACGTGTCCTGGACGCTTATGGCTCTATTCCAGGTCAGTTAGTGGGGGGTACAAACGTGTGTCCTGGACGCTAATGGCACTCTTCCAGGACAGTCAATGGGGGTACATACGTGTGTCCTGGACGCTATGGCACTCTTCCAGGACAGTCAGTGGAAGGAACGTGTCCTGGACGCTTACGCCACTCCTCCAGGACAAACTTGTATGTAAACGAAACCGTGTTAGTGGAGGGGCGGCCTGACCGCGCATAACTACCGCCCTCCCAGACTCCTTTCCCAACCTCTCATCTCCCCACCTACGTTCCTCTCCAGCCCCATCTTCCGCCCACGTCTCCTCCCCGCCACCCCCAGTTCACCTCCACCTCTCCCCAGCCTTCTCCCCCTCCCTCCCCCAGCCTCCATGGCCACTGTCCACACTATTAATCTTGTTTGTTTCCTCCTTCCGTCTACTGCCAAGCCCTCCCACCCACACCCTGGGGACTACACTCCCTTCCTCACTCACAGCTCCTCCCTTACGGGCTGCGTCTGCATTTTCCTCCCTTCTGTCCTCCTATACGATACTTCCTCTTCCTTTCCCTCCCTCCACACGAGATTTCCCCCCTCTACCTCCCTCCACACGCTCCAAACTACTCTGCCTTACACTCTTCTGTATAATAACCGACATAGCACGACTAGGAACGTGTCTTCATCACGGCCATCTCGGATGAAGGTAGAAAATAGGGACCAGCACAAAATAAGACATGAAATCAGTCATGATTCTTTAGGTATTTGTACACCAGACTCTTAGATGTGGATAAGTGTGCTTTCATAGAGAGATGGGCAGCACCAAGGCATGCTTCGAAGAAGAAAGGAAAGTTTGGGTCTCAAGACAGAGACGAAGAAGGCGCGCAAGGACTGAAGGAACACTTCTCTTGGACAAGATGTGGTATGCCTTCCGAACCACACGACTTGACCACTTGTGTGTGTAGAGGGGAGGCAGTCTTGGACGGATGATTTCAGAAAGAAGACGCAGAACAGGCTAGAAGGAGAACAGACTTTCCTCACCACTCCACACTAAGTCACCCTTCCTCCCTCCCTTCCTTCCTCCACACTCTCCACACAATATCTCCCTCCTCCTCCTCCTCCTCCTCCTCCCTCCCTCCCTGTCAACATAGCACTATATTCCTAACAATCAACGTGATACGGTAAGGAAGATTAAGACGCCCACGCGGCACCCGAGCGAGCGAGAGAGACATAAGGGGACCCAGGGAAGAGTGAATGTTGTGTAGATAATCTTGACTTCAGGAGATGAGGCGGGGTCCAAGTGCCTAGGGTCTACGAAGAACAGCCATTGAGATGAGACGACTCCAATCCATTTCTCAAGGCTGGTGGGCGTCGTTAGTGATCCTGCGGTAGTTAAACTGTAGGTCGGAAGGCTTGGTTATCCTCACCGAAGGTAAGACCTACCGAGGCGTCGCGTCTCCCAAGATTGCGATGGATAAAGTCTAGTCAGCTGAGGAGACAGTAGACGGCTTGAGTAGGTCTTGATTATCTGGGTATTGCTGAGGGACTTAGTGTATCGTCTCATTACGCCCAGACACACAATATCCAGAGGATAGCCTCGGAAACCAGTTGATGGAAATAGGCCGTAATTCAAAGAGAAATGATGGACCCGTTGGCTTTGGTGGTGTGAAGAAGGCATACGAAGCCTTCCAATCAGTGGGGCGTTTTGACTGAAGCAGTGAAGCGCTGGTGATGGACCAAAGGGTCGTGGCTGGCTTAGGGGCTAGGAGGAGGAGGAGGAACCCTGTGTTTCCAAGGGTAAGTCACTGAGAGCAGTGGAGAGCTTTCCCTTCAGGCTATGTGGATATCTGACGATTTCAATTTTACATACTGACTCTGAGTGCGTTCGGGGCTGGAAGGCAAGCTGGGATTCGGGTTTATTATATCAAGGGAGGGGACAGCCTCTGGCAGACCGTGATGAAGCGAGCGGGTGTTAGGTGATCCGGTTCTTCACTAGAGAGGTAATCATCACAGGGGAAAAGAAGGAAATAATCTTCTCCTTTGAATACGTCCGACTCTGTCGGTCTCCCATACCACTGGCTGATGTCGGATTGCTTCACGTGCTGTAGTTTGATGTAATGCTAAAATGCCTCTGTAACGAGGGTTATACGAATGATTTTTTAGCGGAGGGCCCTTTATCTTCCCCGTACCCTAATCTTCACTGTCCTATTACATTCATTAAATTCCTATCTTCACCAAGCTCGGATCAGTTTGCGTTCGTTATGCTCCTCTACATTGCATCTTCATCTTCACAGCGCCCTTATCGCCAGTGAATTAAGTCCACCATCCTATCTTTCACTCACCCTCATCTTCACTATACCCTTATCTTCACTACACTATCTGTCACTACATGCTCATCTTCACATTATCCTCATATTTGCAAAATGTAGGTTCAAGACCGGCAGAAACACACAGACAGACAGACAGACAGACACACACACACACACACACACACACACAACCAGTATTGAAATATAAGATTGCGTCTATATACTTGATGGCCACACCTTTGAAAATGCTCGACCAGTTTTCGGCAGAATATTTTCCTCGGTGCCTCCTTTTATTAAACAGCGTTCGGGTCCGCCTTCAAAATCCAAAATGTCCCTCCTCTCCCTCAATATATTTCATATATGCCTATTTTCTGTCCTCTTTTCAGCCTGCTCCCCGTTGGGGAATAATACATGGGAGCGACTGAGCGGGTCGACTCGCTCCCTCGATATAGCGAAGGTCAAAGGTTAGAGGTCATCGTAGGTCACACAGATACCCAGAGAGGGAGATAGAGAGATAGATAGATAGATAGATAGATAGGTAGAGAGAGAGAGAGAGAGAGAGAGAGATGTATGATTTGAGATAACGTGAATTTGGAGACACTCCCTTTACGTGGTACACATGTCCCATATGGTTCTGTTTATTGACGAAATTACTTGATATCGAGAGAAAGATGGATGGTCTCTTGCCAACCGCGCCAGACCTGGTGCTGAGCCAGACCATAAAAGGGTTGCTCTGTGTACCACACACACACACACACACACACATCACACAGCCACTTTCTCGTGCACAGCCACTTACCCCTTGCATCGTCATTGCTGTCTTGTGCACCACTAACCCCGCCACCAAGACCACTACCCCTTGGACGACTACCTTCGCGTGCACAGCCACGACCCCGTGTCGTTCCACCACTATCATATTGCGCACAGTCGACCTCTTCCTTGCACCACCATGTCCTTCTTGTGCACCAAACGTCTCGTCTCACACCACAAGTATTCTGTGCACTCCCACTTTCTCTCTCCCCAAGCTGTGCACCATCATGCTACTAACACCATTGCTCTGTGCACCACCACAAGCCCCTGGTACACCATCATCACTACCACTATAACCAACACCGTCACCAGGACTCTCACCATCATCACCATTATACACAAAACGCAAGAGTACACTATCACCATCACTTGTCCAACCGCATCGCCTTCTTGCACCATCAGCCACATGTTCACTATCATCACCACCACAACAACAGCAGCAGCGGCAGTAGCGGCAGCGGCAGGAGCAAAATCCCCCTTTCCCTTCTTCAGCAGCAGCGCGTACACCAAAGTAATGTGTTTGTTGCGAAGAGGAAATGAGTCAGGTGGAGGTAGGAGTAATTTCCTGGACTAGCGGTAGTGGTGGGGGGTGTGTTGGTTGAGGGGGTTGGGGGTTGGAGGGAGGGGGCCCCCGAGGCCACTAGGGGGGGGTGGGGGAAGGGGCAGGGGTGGGAGGGGGCGGCCAGAGAAGGGGGAGGTGGAGGGGGTGGTGTTATCTAGAGGCCAGTCAGAACTTGACGTGATGGAGAGACCATGTCCACCGCTTCCCCTTGTGAGGTTAGAATGCTTTATACATGGTGATATCTAGAGCCCTATAGGAGTCACTAGTATGGGTGATAGTCACATTTAAGACTTTGTCCTATATGGGGAGAAACGTGACACCGCATTTGGTATCCGTCCCCACCACACAGCTCCCTCGCTATCACCATCCCACAGCTCCCTCACCACCATCCCTCACCTCCCTCACCATCCCCATCCCTCATCTCCCTCACCATCCCCATCCGACAACACCACCTCCCTCGCCACACCAGGACAACACGCCACCCGCCACTCACTTCGACACCACGATCGCATTTCGACGCCACTCGCACGCAACGCTCACCTTCCTAACCCTTCGGCCAAGACATGCATCGGCGACCGCCAACGAGAGAGAGACAGAGACAGAGAGAGACAGAGACAGAGAGAGAGAGAGAGAGAGAGAGAGAGAGAGAGAGAGAGAGAGAGAGGGGGGGGGGAGGGAGAGGGAGAGAGAGGGAGAGATAATCTTTGAGCCGTTCCGTAAATGGGAAAAGGAAAGAAATGAAATTAGCCTTGCGTTGGGTGGGGTTTGGAAGGCCATCTCCTCCTCCTCCTCTTCCTCTTCGGACCAGCTAAAGCAAAGGCTCCCTCCTTTTTTTTTTCCTTCCCCACCACACCATCGATTGTTTTAGGGCAACATTAGGAGGAGGAGCCCCTCCACACCCCATTCTGGTCATGGAAAAGAGATGGGGGAGGTGGGAGGTGGCTATTGATAGCGAGGATACGGCCTTCTCGTTCGTCTTCTTTTAGTGATAGCTGTAGAGACGGTAGACGTCGGGGCGGGGTCGCGCCTTGGTGTAAAATGTTTTTAATGTGTGTGTGTGTGTGTGTGAGGATAGTGGGAGTTGCAGGCCGGGGTGAAGAGGGGAAGGGAGGAGGGGAGAGGGGAGGAGAGGGGGAGCTATTGGACGATGTAGTGAGGAACGGGGAGGGGAGTACGGCAGACCTGTGTAGGCCGTGTTAGTTAACATGGGAAAGGGACAGAGAGCAGGAGACCTGATGGTCTATGACGAGGTCATCTGCTGGAGGACAGTACATGGGAAGGGCAGTAATGTGTGATGGTAAGCAGTAGTAATGCAGTGGTGGCAGCAGCAGTGGTGGTGTCGTGGTGTCAGCATCAGTGGTGGTGTTGTAGTAGTGGTGTTGTCAGCAGCAGCAGCAGTGGTGGTGTAGTGGTGGCAATAGCAGTAGCAGGAGCGGTGGTGAGAATTGACCGCCCAACGCCTCCTCCTCCTCCTCCTCCTCCTCCTCCTACCCCTATCCACCGCCACGCCACCTTTAATAACAACAGCAACACAGGAGCGTTTGTTGGCCGGCGACGGATTACTAGTGACGTCAGCTGGGTCGGCTTGTCGTCGGGTGTCACGCCCACTTCCTCCTATGACGCGACCCAACCCCGAGCTCACACTGACCTTGCCCGACGCAAAGGAAAAAGGTAAAAGGAAGGATTACAATCAATCCCTCGTGTCTCTCTCTCTCTCTCTCTGGAACCGCCTCTTCTCTAGTAGTCTGTAGTCTCCTCAGCATACCATTACTGTCGTCTCCTATTTCGCTCAGACATTTGTGGATCTTCCATTTTCCCTG
Organism: Panulirus argus; assembly: GCA_038088735.1. Taxonomy (NCBI): domain Eukaryota; kingdom Metazoa; phylum Arthropoda; class Malacostraca; order Decapoda; family Palinuridae; genus Panulirus; species Panulirus argus. The sequence goes on along the minus strand of JAYMFT010412025.1, from coordinate 742 downwards.
CCAGTAGCCTTACGCAGGGTGGGTGGGTTATACTTACGTCAACGACAGCAAGAGAAAAAGGTTTTTAATGAAGTGGTTCTCAGAGAGATACATACACACACACACACACACTCACTCACAGACGCGGGAGTAGAGGAGCGATGATTGCTTCCACGACTTGCGAAGGAAGAAGTTTCCCCCCAGCTGATGCCAGATGATAAAGAAAGTTATAAACTTCAAATGAGATATTGATCCTTCTTTGAGGAATTGAATCCTACGGCTCCCCTCCAGCCTCTCCTCCTCCTCCTCCAAAGGCATGGGATCTACAGCCTTCACAAGACTTGGGGTCATAGTCAATTCTTCTGATGTTGTTTAGTGGGATGCGATACTACTTGTGTATCTTGATTGTACATGATCCCGTGTGATCTATGAAAGTAGAATTCTTGTACCTGTAATATACATTTGTAATATATATATATGTTTGCAGTTTCCTACCATAACGAAGGATACTCAGACGCAGAAGAAAAACGGCCCCATTTGCACACAGCCTTTCTTAGCTGTAGTATGCAACAAAAATAAAGCCCACTATCCACAGCCAAGGCCCAGGAACAATTACGTCGTTTCCCCTAGTTTCCTCATGTGTCCTGGTTCATGAACAGCCCGTTAGCAGCACGTCGCCCCTCGCATGCCACACCACTCTATTTTATTATATCCCACGCATGCTTATCACCCACCTGAACGTTCAGGCCCCGATACCTCAAAG
>JAYMFT010412014.1:0-18188 GCA_038088735.1 Panulirus argus | reverse complement strand
CACAGAAGGGACTCCTGGGGTAGTATATATATGTGTGTGTGTGTGTGTGTGTGTGTATAGAGGAAACGGAAAATGAGAAGTGTCAAGCGCTTTCGTACAATTACATGGCAAGGACTGAGTACGGATAGAGATAACCAGAATATAATATACCAGCTGCCACTGGGCGTGGCCAGCAAATGAGTAAAGAAACAGGTGAAAGGATTAAGGCACAGGTCACTCTCGACAACATCACCCCTCTCAAGTTACAAACTCAGGTCAGCCTATGTTCTAGTAAACATATTCACAATTTTTTTTCAGTTATAAAGTTATCTAATCCATATATACCAAAGTTTTGATTCATGATGGTATTTCTACTATGTTTGAAGAGCCGATTCAGTATTTGTCAACCTCAATGAGTTTGGTCATCGAATTGACTAGAGCAGTGTTAAGGTTGTCACATACAATAACTCATTTTCCATCTACGACCTTAAATTTATCGGTAAGCCTCTGTCAGCTTGTAGGTTCTCCTGCTGAACGTCACCTGAGAATTTTGATAGCTTACGGCATAGCTCGTCAGAAGTGTCATTCGTTTATATAAAAAGGAGACCTGCACCAAGTTTGAAATGAATCCCTGTTGCACGCCACTTGTTACGTTTAACCATTAAGAAACTTGATCGTTCGTCACTTTGTTTACGGCCAATAGACCAATTTTCTAAAGATCGTTGTACTTCATTTCTATCATATGCCTTAGCTTTTGATGATAGTAGTCTTTGATATGGGACTTTATCGAATACTATCTGGAGATTTTAGCTAAATGATAGCAACCGCTGCATGTTGCTTTCATCGCAAAATGGAGTCAAGTTGACTGGTCGGACTTGAATGAATGCACGGAAAAAACATGCTGTAAATCGTTATCCGGTAAATGGTGATTCTATCAGTGGTTTACAATCTGGTCTCGAACTGATGGTTTCTCTAAGTTTGCAAAACCACGCACGCAAAAGCTAATAGGCCTAAGAATCTTCGAGCACTGGCTTATCACCTCTGTCGCATATCAGTACTGGATTGAGGGACCTCCGTTCCTGTGGATCTTTCCTCGTAGTGAGTGAGTTGTTAAGAAAAGAAAAAGCAGTCAAGTTCTCAACTACTTAATTCGTTACTTCTTTCAACGTACTCCGATAAGACTTATCTGTTCCGAGCGGTTTGATCATTTTCGTTCGCTTTAATTCCTGGCAGGATATCGTGATCGTGTGTGTCAATATATCGCAACACGTTATCATCCCCTGTCACCGGAACTGGAGCTGAAACATGAGTTATGTCGTCAACGTTAAATATGGATAAAGAGATAACATTTCTGGTACATTTGCCTGGCTTTGCTGTCTTGAGCGAAGTCGCCGTTCTTAGTAATGTAGTGGACCAGTTGACTGGGTTATGAATCTCTTGCTTCTTAACCTTATGACTTCATATATATATATATATATATATATATATATATATATATATATATATATATATATATATATATAATCTTATGTTAGCTGAGACGGCCCAGGCAACTGAAGCCCTAATCAAGGCCATCCCATTAACGCTATATCTTAGCCTGACCCAGATACCCATTTTATAGACCAACCCCTAGGGGTAGATGAACAGCTGGGTTGACTGTGGATCGACTACCACAACCAGGATTCGAACCTATGCTCTCGACCCTGGGCGGCCCATGAATGCGTCACGGTCAGGAACGCTAACTGTTACACCTTGAAAGTTATACACAAGTTATACACTCATTTACATTTATAGATATAACGTTGGTAGAGTTAGACAATTAGAATCATTAACGATAAAATTCTAAGCTATTCAGAAACTTCCCTCTTTGATAAGAACTGGAGATTTATTTTGAATTTTCACTCCTCGGTGTAACACCACTAATGTCTAGCAATGATTTGAATTAATGTGATGTATTTCAATAAAGTCATTGTTTCTCGAATGGTATCTAGCATTTACTGCATTGATAAAAATATCCAATATATAGATTCTGCATCAACTTTTATCAAAATATGGCATAGTATATGGTCATATCTACCATTCAAATATTTTGAACCCTGTGTGTATTTCAGTAAGGTATCGGAATCTTCTCAGTCCGGTATAATTCGAATTATTTTCTTCTGAGTCATCGCTAATTATATTAACCTAAGTCTACCACCAGCTCCCCAAGGAAATTGGCAGTCATATATATCACGAAATGATATAGACGCGTTGCAGGTTTAATGTATGTCTTTATCATTTCAATAAAGAAAGCCAAAATGAGTATGTATTTTGTTCTGGTTATACAGAATATTCAAACCCGCTCTAATAATTTCGAATATTCTAGAACTGCATTCCTGCGTGCGGGTAATGTCTGCAACATTTAAATGATTTTACAGCGAGAGGAAATCTTGTTTTCTATGAAAAAATACGTAATTTTTTTCTCTATCCAAATTTAGTGTTAGTTTCCCTTCCATTATCCATTTCCTGACATTTTCTGTATCTTAGTTCACTAACAGAATCACGGACTGAGGGGTGTTTGGGTGGTTTGCATACAAGTGTATGCACTGTCGTCAGCTAACAGTATAAATCCGAGAAGATTGCAAGATCTCACTTTGTCTTTAATATATTCAAGAAAAATATCAGCCCTAATACAACTCTGGGGAACAGTGGATAAAACAAGCAGGAAATTTGATTGGCCGGTATTGTACTGAATATACCGCTTCCCGTTATTCATGTAAGATGAGAACCATCTACGAGCGATGTCTGATACCGTAATACCAACAGAATATAGTAAATTGTAATGACGCAGAATAACAGGGGTCAGTGTGGGTGCTTGCTTGCCTCGGAATACACCCGGAGGTGTTGTCATGGCCAGCTGCTGGCACCAAAGCCTTCCACCCTCCTCACAGCCTCAAACACTGCAGGTCGCTCCACCACCACCACCACCACCCCCACACCAGCCACGTCACCGACCACACCACGGAGAGCCTTACTTCTCCCTAACAACCACGGCTTAGCGAGCTTCACCACCTCAGAGACGTCACGACAACTCACGCAACAAATAACACGGCAGATCTCACCACCCCAGAGATGACCTCGATCCCGAAGTATTATTTCTTCGCCTTTCTCACTGACACCATCGCTCACACCACAGCCCCTCTCTCTCTCTCTCTCTCTCTCTCTCTCACACACACACACACACACACACACAACCGTAACACGGCAGTCTTCCCCAACCCAGGAATATTAGCACTCGACACTACAACCTTCTTTGCTCTTCGCAGCCAACACTTGAAGGCTTCGTCAGTTTCGTGGCCCATGCCACCACAGTCCTCCATCTTCCTCAGCGTCACAGTGCGGTGCTTGCTAGCGCCACAGCCGTTCTCGCTGAGACTTAGGGGAAGGATGAACATCATCACCTGAATAAAGCCAGCGCCCAAACCTCACACAGCTATCAATCAACCTTCCTCGACACTGCCACAGTACGTCAGGCTTCACCGCTACAGTAATACCAGACAGCAGGCACTGAAGCTGCTCAAGTGTCGAGAATACTTAGGATAAGGAGGGAGAAAGCATTAACAGTGACAACATAGAAGATACCTACATAGATTGATAGATAGACGGGACATGAAATACGGAAGCAGATAGATAAGCATGCATTTCAGGTGATTTACAATTTATTTATTTGCATATACACAATTAGTCAAGCGTTAGGCTTAAGTAAGAGTATATAGGAGTCGCGTTATTGCTGCCTCGTTGATTCACGATTAGATCACAGCGAACAACCTGGGCAGCGTTTAGCAGTCACGTGGGAGACGCTGAGCGGGTAGACGTCTCGGGCGCTGGCTGGCAACGAGGGCGCTCATCCCATCCCCAAGTCCATTTCTAGCGAAGGAAATTGCCAGCCTCCATCGTTCCTCACGGCCAGAGAAGATTGTAAAAAATGAGCGGATCTTTCTCGAGAAAAATATCTTCCTCGTCTGAGATTTATAGTGAGTTTCGCGAGATGGAAGTGAGGTAAACTCAGGGTCCAGGAAATATATTTCTCTTCTCCTTCAAAAAATAACATTATGAAGGACAGTGGCAACGGGGAAGACCTAAATACAACAAGGAGGCGTCTACCTCGGGATTTCCATCAACCTTTAGATGCAGTCACTGGGATTCGGAGGTTACCGAGGCAAAATCATTCGGTTTGAAGCAGTTTACCATGATGGAAGTATGATGAATTTCTGCAACTGTAAGTGGCTATAACCGCTGAATGGCACATACGGAATGTTATCAATATGCTTCGAATTATTTTGCCAATACCACCAGCATACTTGGCAGTTTTGTGGACATCAATAGCACATTTTATCGATAAAATCTATTTGTCAGTCTTTGTGGGCTCAACCTGTACACATTACGGATGTAGTTGCATTAGTTGAGAGCAGGACTAGTAAAGACTCCAAAAAGATCCGAACCAAAATCAAGTTGTATCAAGATCATTCATATGTCTTAAGACTTATATCATATACGAATGTTTGCATGTCTTCACAGATGGATAACTGTATAATGTACGCAGAGGCGGTATCTCTCTTTATCTAAGGATGGCCTGTACACTCGCGTTTGAGCATAAACGAGGAGCGAAGAAAACTGAAAAGCGTTTGTCCTTTTTTCTCTCTTCAGACGAAATAATGTTGGAACGGTCTCTTGCCATAGTTCAAAGATAGATAAACTGGACTGTGCGCAAAGAAATGCAGGAGACCGACGCTTTTAAGCTATCATGAAATCAAAGGAAGATTCGTGTCATTGTCGGGTGAGGCGACTGAGTTGCAGAATGTTCCAACTGGCAGGTCTGGCGGTGAGAGTTTCTGGCAGCAGCTTGGTAACCTACAACACAGGTACCTACCGTAGTTACTGCTCAGATGACATACTTCCTGTGGCAGTTATGGGAGTGATTTAGATCGGCTGGGGAAACACACACACACACACACACACCCGGACGAGTTTGTTTGTACGACTGACAGTGTGAAGGACTAATGTTGTATTGCTGCTTGTACTGTATTGAGGAACCGTTCATCTGTTGTGACCTATGCCTTGCAAACCTACAAGTTAATCCTCTGATTAGATGGAAACCCAAGTGTTGTTGCTGAGGGAGTATATAGATGGGACACAACAGTGAAACTTTGAATCGTGCTTCTTTGCAGTAGGATTGCAATACCCCATTAATTTAAACTCTCCTGAATATAAGTGTAAGAGTGCATTTTTTTGGCTCGAACAGTCAAACCAACACAAATCACGATTTGGTTACTTCACACACGTGCATACACACAAAAACTAAAACAACCAATTAATGTAACCACTTTAAACATTACACATACGTATGACATATAAGCAATATATATATATATATATATATATATATATATATAAGAAAAAAGACAAATAGATGTTGGGATTAAATGCCAGACAACATACTAATATAGAAGGAGTCCCGCTGTCATGGGAATCGATTGTTTATCAATTCCGGCCTTGTATCATTTCTTTTACATCTACTTACTTTTTAGCTGCAGCATCAGTATGGCTGACTTATTTTGTAGGAATGATAATCTCCCATGTTAAATGCTGCTCCTACACGAAGAAGATGGAAATGGACACAGCCTAGCTTACAAGAAAAGTTGTTTACATCTACCTGAACCATAGACTATCTTTAACCAGTGAGATAATACATTTTTGTTGCAAAGGATGGTCGGGAGTATCGTTCGAACGTTCGCTGGCATTTATAGGTAGTTAGTTATTGATGAAGTGCATTCATACTTAATCCTATATAGGTGACCTGGTATGGACGATGCCATATCTTTTGAATTCAACACTTTAACTCTTACCATTAACTTACAGCCACAATCTTGATACAAACTATGAAAGAACTTAAGGACTGCGTCACTTACAATCTGTTCATTTACTCACTATCAGGTAAACAACTTTAAGAAATCATCCGAAACTGGTATAAAAATCTCTCGACGCGGGAGTGAGTGAGTCGTGTGCAGACCACGCGCTGTAGCCGACTCCTACTAACCCTAGCAACAAAGGCCGCGCTGTTTTTGACGCCTTGACTCTTTCCGAATCGTCAGCTTTAAAGCTGATAAATGAAAGACTTATAAAAGTTACTAACCAGATATTGAGGTAAAGAGTTTATATTCTCCAGGTTCTGTGTACCCAAATAAGTGCTTAGCGCTTGTCTCTGCGCGTATGTGAATGTAAAAAATCGTGTTTTATTTCGTACGCTTTCCTTCACAGTTGATAGATCATCCTCATGCAAAAGCTGACCCACTCCACGACAGAAACACTTTCAGTGCCATCTTCGGACTTATCTCTTTTTCTCCCCTTAGTTTCCATAGTTTCTGACCGCTCATTAGTAGCCAACTTAAAACTTTCGCGCTTCTATAAAGAACATAAAAATCAAACACAGCCTTATGATATCTCGCAAACTGTAACAGCTCTCCATAGCAATGCTTAATGTTCTACTCAGTCCACGTTCCATTATCCTTGTTTAAGGCAAGCCATAAGCAGTCAAGGCCATCAAAGGCTAACTCGGGTCAGCTGCCGGTGTAGTTTACGACGAGTGGTTTTCATTTAATACTTTTCCTTTGTTAATCCCTCAACATTTATGTCATGTAAACTGACAAGCCATTCCAACAATTCATGTTTGAGATAATATCATTTCATTCCAATTTTTTCTCCTTGCATGTTGATTAATCTAGTGAATATTATCTATCAGTCATATTGCTTAAAGAGGCTCATCACGTCCTATCATCCTAGGCTTTCGCTTGAATTCATGTGTAAACAGAGAAACGCCTCACTTCCCTGATTTCTTAAGTCAGGCAATTCGGTTTTTATACTTTGAACGCTTCAGACCACTAGGACGTCCTCAGCTAGTGCTGTTAAGTAATTTCTCACACATAAACATTCTTCAAGACCTTGTGATTACTTTCCAAGCATTCCATTGAAGTGCTTTTTTCCCTCTTGTCTCTTGTACTGATGATCCCTGATAATGAAGAATCTACCATCACGGGAGAAATTCTAGTCTTCAGGTTTCTCTAATGGCTCTGTAGCCCCACCACTCAACACACTTAACATACACGGTATTACCGAAATGTGTGATCCGTCTTTAAGGTACTTGGGAACTTGTTCATATGCTGGAGACTCTTCCCATCTTAGCTATTACTTCAATTGTAAGCAAATGCGATCATCAATCAAGAGATCGCATTTGAGGTCAGAGATATAGATCAAGTCAACCTTCTTTTGTAGGGATGCTGAAGCGCTCATAAGTATACATGACACATGAAACTTTGGCTTGAGATCTGAACTAGGATGGAAAACTTGACCAAGTCGTAGAAACACGAACACGATCAAGGACGGCCAGGGTAGTGGAGGTGAAGTAACAACGAGTGGCTAGGTCCTTGTTTCGAGAGTTGCTATTCACATTCTGGGGCGACTTGAGCTTCTTGTACTTATTCGGCAGGATCTGTTCAAAAACCGTCCGATTTATCAACTGTTATCTAACCTCAAAACATCATTCGTTTTACCCACGCCGCGCTCTTGGCTCCCCGTCTCCTTTTTACAACCATTGCTTTGGTTTCTGCTCCCAAGAACTTGCTGTTTACCTGCGAGGCCATGAAGCAGTAGAAAAGCAACTGTGTGTGTGTTACATGGTCAGTGGTGAGCCATGATGATTGGTATTTCTCTCCCACGACCGCTAAACTATGGGACCATTTTCCCCTCGTATCTTTTCTATATTCTCCGACGTGTTCCAGTTTTAAAAGGGGGGAGGCTTTTTCACATCCTCGAGATCCCTTCCCGTATATTTTTTCTTTTCTTCTTTCTTCCATTTCTTTGTTCATTCTGTTCAAGGCCTGACCTCGATAAGGATTTCCGTGTGCGACACGAGTCACTGATATGAAGATAAAAAGTGTGTGCTATAAAGATTTATGGCATTAGGGTTGCGGTGGTGTCTGTGAAGTGGTACCTTCGTTCCCGGATGGGATTCTTTTGTTTATGTTAACCCATCAGGTTGGCTCTTTTTGGCCTGCTGTTCACAATGTCCTTCATGCTGTCCAGTGCATCGCAGGAGTTCCCTTTTATGCTGGAACTCCACTTAAATGTAGCACTCTTCAGTAAGATTGTGTCTCGATTCCTTTCCCTGATTCTCACACGGTTCATTCTGCGTTCTATCATAGTCCATCAGTAACCCTCACATACATCAAAAGCTCAGCTGTCCCGTCGCGCAAGCCTTGGTATTCTACGAACAGAATTACCCTCCTGTTGGTCTCCTCGTTCTGCCCTGTCCTCGCTCCACTGACATACGCCTTAGGGCGCACAACCACCAATAACACTCGACGCCTCCTTCAGTATTAACTATGCTTCCCTGTCCACGCCCTCGTCCTCCCGTGGGAGGTCGTCTCACCATCGCTTGGCAGTGCTCAGCCGTTTCCAGGAACTGACGTCAAGCGTTTCAGTGTTGAGGACTCGTCATGTGGATGGTCGAAAAAAAGCCCGTGATCCGATCTTATGCTGGTGGTGTTACTCGGATGCTTGTACTTTAAGTCTCGCGCTTATTTTTCGGTCTTAAGTCATTTGTCAAATCTATATGGAACAGTCCCTTACCGAACCCCGCGGCAGTTTTCGAGTAGCGCGTCACACCATCAGTACAGCCGCGTCACAGTACAAGGTCACCGTCAGGTCCCTTTGAAATTTTCCCGCACCAGCCTCATGGTGGTGTTACGCTTGCTTTCAAGCTGAACACAAGGCCTGAAGCACGAATTATACAACTGACTCGGATATACTGTCGGAGTAAGGAAAAGCTTGAGTGAAATCAAACTTTTTGCTGGTCGGAAAGTGGGGCAACAGTGAGGACTTCAGTAAAGGAAAGAGGGAAAGAGAAAGATGAATCAACAGAGACAAAAGAGACCAAACGGAAACGATAGTTAAAGTTCCAAGCATTACGATTAAGACCGTAAGAAGCTTCATGTAACGTGTGCTGGTTCCACATGTCAGATAAAAACTTTATCATCGTGTGTGAGAGGATTGCGCGGTCGTATACATACCCCTGCATTCCCCATACATGACCACGTATGCATTGCTGTCATTTGCCAGTGCCTTCATGCACGCACTATTTGTGCATACATCAAAGCACCGTGAGCATGTGCGTTTGTTTATATATGTACACTTGATACAAGGAAAGTTGGACGCATCACACCTCCGTGTTATACCTGTCAAGTCGACCAATCGTGTCCGATGACAACACGCAGGACATTGTGTACCGCTTCTGTAGCGGTTTTGAGCTCGATCATCAGTTTTTTATTCATCATAAACTGCTTAATAATCTGAATATGCTCAGTTTTGAAACACAGTATATAAAGAGTTAAGGAATCAAGCTTAGTTTTGGATGAGAAAAAGATATATGGATTCTTACGTAGTCCTTCAATATATGGTCAGTGAAATATTTCAGTATATGGTCAAAGAAATACCACAGCATCACCAATTCAAGATATTTAACACGTCAAACTCCAGAGGACATAAATTCAAAGTTCCGTGCCTTGTTAACCTCTCTTTTCAACTCTTGGAGTGGAGAGAAAAATCTGTAGTGATTCTTTATAATCAGTCAAGCGATGAACTGAAATTCGCGCTCAACCCTCCAACGCTGTCCCTACTGTGTTTTCTTTACCGCCAAACAAATTATGGTAATCCCACATTAGCCCATCAACCAGTTTAACTACATCCGGACCCACCTCGATGACCAGCTACCCCTCAAATTCCCGACACGAGACATTACTCCCCGCCCTGATGAAGTATTTAACTCACTCTCATGTGGGACCTCTCATACGCCAAATACACTGGTCACGCCTCTGTGTACTGCTTCACCGCCACTGCCTGGCTTGCTGGTAGTCATCAGCTCCACCTAAACCGGTTCGAACCGTCTTGGTCAGGGTAAGCAACACATAAAAACCCGACCCCAACCGTGGCTTCCTCAGAACAACACCCATCACTGGTACACAACTTACAACCTCTCAGCGGTTAACACAATACTCCAACTGCTTTTCCACCAAAAGCGACCTCTTAACTCCTCACCATGCACCTTAGCCTAAGTCCCACTCGTACACTCACTCTCCTTCCTCCTCCACGACTCTCTCTTCAGCTAAGGATTAACGGAAGGTTGCCTCCAGAGTTTATCTACACCCAACACCAATTTGTATATAAATGATATCTAAACAAACAGAATAGGTTTCCTTTATTTGTACAACGGTTGGTATCTCTTTTTTTTCCCTGTATTCACATCTTTTCCTGGTTCTTGTTTTCTCTCTCTATTTTTGCCACGGTGCATGTAGATGTTTGTGACTGCTTTGATGGTTGCACGAGTTATTTCATCCTACAATCATCGAACAATACACCTTCATAATGTATTACATACAACGCACACAGTTGAACAGGTAAATGTGATGCTTCAGCTAGGTTGTGGACAATAATTTTTTTGTTTTTGTTTTTTTCCATTATGAAACGCCAGGCCCCTGCATACCGGATACATGTAATATATACTTATACAAGCGTGTGATTGCGACCTCTTTCTCCCCTGTGTATAATCATTTAGGGAACCATGTCGACGATATAGACCCGAGGAATAACTGCACCAGCACCAGTCTTGGCGTTCCGCGTCGGGGAGGAGATATACAGAGCAAAGCCTTCGTCAGAGACGGACCAATTATTCATATATCGCTTTGACCCAGACGTCATACGCCCGACAATCAGACAAACGTAAATTGTCCTCCGTTGTTGTATTTACATAGGGAACAGGTGGGCCATCTGGAGGAGGCTTCCTCCGTCTTCTTCTGGCAGTTCGTATGCGCATTTCCTGCATATGGTCTGGAGTTCAGTCGAGCAAGTTAGTGGCGCATTGCGTCGGTCTTCGTCATCAACTCGTTCCATCACCCGGGGCTGAAGTGCGCGTTCGGAAAACGCTGTGTTGCAGAGGCAGACAGGAGTGGAACGCCCGTGTCTAGCTCACTCAAGAGTAGTTCCTTGACCGTCAACTGTTTAGTGAGTCATCCCGCAAAATGTTCTGCGAGATGGCGGACTTGGTGGCATTATAATCACTTGCGCTTGAGTGATGGGGCAACTAGGGCGTCACGTTCGAAATACGTAACTAAGATGGATAACTCCTTGGAATCTACCCCTTGACGTTGGATTGCCCCATCCACATCACATTTCTTCAGGTTGAATTTCATTAACCATATTCTAAACCAGCTTTTAAGGTTCCCCCTCTCGTGAGATGATGCAGTCCTCTTCTCTTTACACTTCGCTCACGGACCTTTGCATCATCTGTAAATATATTCAGATAGGAGCTCGTACCATCAGGCAAGTCATTTACATAGATCAAGAAGAGTATCGAACCTAGTGGCACTCTGCTGGTCTCCTCAACCTATTTGGAAAAGGCTCCTCTAACATCCATCCAAGGAATTTCCCCCTTATGCCTTCCTCGTAATCCACCTTCTTAGTCAGCTTCAAGCGCATTGCGGTGTCAGATGCTTTCTAGAAGTCCAGATACAATTATTCCTCCCCGCTGCTTTCGCTTTTGTCCAGGACTGAGCTCACTCTCTCGTAGAACTCTGATAGTTTAGTTACACATGACCTCATTTCCCTAAAACCATGCTGTCTCTCACTTAGGTAATTTCTCCTTCGTAGAAAGTCATCCACATTCTGTCTAATGATATTTTACAGAACCTTACATATCACACTCGCTAGTGAGACCGGTCTGTAGTTCAACGCTTGTTCCCGGTCTCCTTTCTTACGTACAGATATGACTTTTGCCCTTTTCCATTTGCTTAGCACTTTGCCTCTCCAATGTCATCTGAAAACGTAAGTCGAGTGGTGTATCTAGCGTATCTGCACACATCTTTAGCACATATGGTGAAATTTCATCAGGACCAGGTGAGTAACGGTCTTAGCCTGGTAATATATATACCATGTATTTACTCCTATGGATGTATGCATACTCTCAAACCTCATGATCAGCCAGGTAACTATTGTGTGTATGTGTGTGTGTGTGTGTGTGTGTGTGTGTGTGTGTGCGTGCGTGTGTGTGTATAATGAGGATATACCCTTAGTTTGTATCTATATACGAATGTATGAAATCTACGTCAGTAAGCTGATATTCATACCATACGTGAATACATGTAAAGTGCAAAAAACAGTGCATCTCGCACATAGCAGAAAGTTTCTCGACTTATTGGCAATCAACATGTCAAAGTTATCATGCTCACTTCATCGTCACACAAAGAGCAAATGTCGTATCATCATAGTGTGTATAATATGCAAGGTGGACTAAATAATCGTGAACAGACGAATCCCTTTATGCCAAAATCTATCCTTTACTTCAAACATAAATAGCACAAAAACTTAAACTTCTGTCTTCATAGTATTTGCGTAAATATTGTCCATAGCAATGGCCATCAGGAACTAAGATCAGTAAGCCAGAGTCCGTCCCACATCAAGCTGTGCGGGTCTGAGGTGCGGAGCGAAAAGTGAACATCTAGAATTTATAGAATTCCATCACTGGATATTCGTAACTAGTTTGCATATAAATGTGGTTATAAAACGCAATTCTGTCTTCGATTTTATGAATCCACCACAAAATATGCACCATTATCTATTTCTTTAGTAAGAATCTGCATAGAGAATTATCAAGTTTGTTACAGACATTTCTTGAATGTTACATGAAAATTAGCAAGCCTAATTATCGTATTTTCCGCAGAAATTTTTGTCGAGCGTGACGCTCTACCCATCCAGCGTTACTACGACTAAAATAGTTAATTCGAAGTGAGTTAAACGGCAAAATCATAGATCAAAGTTTTTCTGTTGACAATATCCTAAATCCTGCTTGCAGTGGCATTTACGTTTTATGGATAATAAAGATGTATGAGAACCATAGATTTTTACCACCATGAATGATAATAGATTGCAGGACTTGTACAGAGTAGCTGAATTTGGCTAATACATCCACTAATATGCTTAGCTTACCGTTTAGTAGCTTGTACCAGACGGCTATGAATAGTATTGTCAGCAAACGTAAGAAATGAAAAGAGAAAAAATGATAAAAGAATTCAGGTAAGTCTGAGGACAAGTTACCAATAAGTACACAAACAATTTAAGGGCAGCGGTGCTGTTGCTATGGAAATATAATTGCATTAAAGACCAGCTGTGCATATCTTCTCCACTATTCGAATTGCGTTATTCAAACCAACTTTTTTCCATTCTAAAACCGAAATCTAATTGGTTAAACATATTACATGACCCTGGTAGTAACATACCGTGTTTCACACAATTAATCCTTTTTAAAAAGGATTGATTTCATTCCCATGGGGATGTCACTTCTTCCTTAACTAGTGGCTGTTCTGTCCGACCTTTGACCCTTGTACGTATCTGCTCGATGTCTTTTGCATATCACCATTAGCTATATTCTACTTAGGTAAAATGTATGATATATATATATATAGTTCTTGTTAATGTAGTTTCCACTTGTCTACGGTGTATGCATGTGTTATCAGAACAGCGTTTTGTGTTGGTGTAATTGTTTCAGTCTAAAATGCCATCGTAGGTTTTATTTTCGAGATTGCTCAAAATCAGTGGTGCACTGCACTCCTACTGCCTTACGCACGGCTCAAAGCTTCACCGTTGTGTCCATCTGTACTCCCCGCACAATAGCACTTGGGTTCCTATCTAGTCAGTGGATAAACCTGTAGGTTTCCAAGGCATCGATCACGACAGATGAAGGCTTCCTCATTGCAGTACAAGCAGCACAACACCAGGTCTTCACATCGTCAGTCGTATAAGTGAACTTGTGTGTGTGTGTGTGTGTGTGTGTGTGTGTTTCCGCAGCCGCTCTAGCTCACTCCCATAACTGCCGCAGGAAACAGGATGCCGCACGCGGCCCCCCTCGTCCCTTCCTGTAGTATGTCACCTCAGCAGCAACTAAAGCACCTGTGCGGTAGGTTACCAAAGCTTGCTGTCAGTAACTTTCACCGCCAGACCTGCCAGCTGGAACATTCTGCAACTCAGTCCCCTCATCTGACAAAGACTTGAATCTAGTTTTGATTTCAAGATAGCTTAAAAGCGTTGGTCTCCTGCATTTCCACGTGCAAAATGCAGTTGATTTTGTGTTTGAACTGTAGTAAGAGACCGTTCCAACATTATTTCGTCTTAAGAGAAGAAAGAACAAACTCCTTCTTAATATCAAAACTCGAGTGTAAAGGCCATCCCCAGATAGAGAGAGATACCGCCTCTGAATATATTATACAGTCATCCCTCTGTAAAGACATACACACGTTTGGAGATGATATAATTCATAAGACGTATGAATGGCCTTAATACAGTATGAAGATTCTGATTCAGTTATTTGAGGAGGACTCAACTCTTCTGCTTTCAACTAAGACAGCTACATCTGGGAGGCGTAAACGGTGATTACACCGAAATGAAATACCAAACAAATGATCTTCACAAAGCTGTCATCTAAGTCTTACTGGCAAACTGATTCAAAACATACAGGTAATTTTCCATTTTGTGGAAATGTAGTGGCTATAGCCACTGAGAAAAACCGAAATGCATTATCTTTCTGTCATCCGGCAATGGCAAATTGCTCTTACCCGAATCATTTTGCTTCAGTAGCCTCCAAATCCCACAGACCGTGTCTAAAGGTTGAAGGAAATCCCGAGGTAGACGCCTCCTTGCTGTCTTTAGTTCTGCCCCGTTGTCACTGTCCTTCATAATATTATTTTTTGAAGGAGAAGAGAAATATATCTCCTGGACCCTGAGTTTACCTCACTTCCATCTCGCGAAACTCACTATAAATCTCGGACGAGGAAGATATTTTTCTCGAGAAACATCCGCTCATTTTTTACAGTCTTCTTCGGCCGTGAGGAACGATGGAGGCTGGCAATTTCCTTCGCTAGAAATGGACTTGGGGATGGGATGAGCGCCCTCGTTGCCAGCCAGCGCCCGAGACGTATACCCGCTCAGCGTCTCCAGTATGATTGTTAAACGCTGCCCAGGTCTGAAGGTCGAGAATTGATCGTGAACCATTGGAGGCAACAGTAACGCGATTCCAAGTGTCTCTCTTGAGCCTAAGACTTGATTCGGTGTTTAAATGTAAACAGATAAGCTGCTGATTAACGAAGATGTTTATCTACCCATAAATAGACTTTTCCTGTCTGTGTATTAATCTTCTGTCGTATGTTCACGTCTCTGATGTTCGTCAGCTGATTGTCTTCTCATTTTGTCTTTGGGATTCTGGGTAAACATCAGACATCTCGCAGCTTGACACACCCTGTTACCTGACGTACGTACAATCGTCTCCCAGCGTGGTTGTGGAAGCATAACTTTACCATCTCTGGCTACACGGAGAACGGACAGAAGGCTAAGGTGTGGCATCACTGTAGCTTCTGAAGCCTAATGTGCCGTGGCAGTGACGAGGAAGGATGACCACTGTGCAAAAGACGAGGTGACCGTGACGGTGAAACCGTCTCCAGCTTCGTCAGGAGAGAGAAGCAGGTTGAGATTGGGGCGCTGACCCCATAATGTGATTCTGAGGAGCACGGAAGACTGTGATACGAGCATTAATGTCACTGAAGTTGATGAAGCCTTCTGTCTTAGCCACGAAGAGTAAAAAGAAGGTTGTAGCATTGAGTGTTAACATCCCTGGGGTGATGAAGACTGCCGTTTTATGGCTGTGGGAAGAGAGACAGAGAGAGAGAGGGGCTGTGGTGTGAGCGATGGTGTCGGTGAGAAAGGCGGAGAAATAATACTTTGGGATTGGGGTCATCTCAGGGGTGGTGAGATCTACCGTGTTATTTGTTGCGTGAGTTGTCGTGACGGCTCTGAGGTGGTGAAGCTCGCTAAGCTGTGCTTGTTAGGGAGAAGTAAGGCTCTCCGTGGTGTGGTCGGTGACGTGGCTGGTGTGGGGTGGTGGTGGTGGTGGAGCGACCTGCAGTGTTTGAGGCTGTGAGGAGGGTGGAAGGCTGTGGTGCCAGCAGCTGGTCATGACAACACCTCCGGTGTATCCCGAGGCAAGCAAGCACCCACACTGACCCCTGTTATACCAAATGATTCATTTTTCTCTGTTCGTTTCTTTTTTCTTTTCCCGGATGATCATTGAATTGCAAAAACATAAAAGCTGATTAAATGTTTGGCCTCCATTGCATTTGTATACTTGTATTTAGTGAAAATTAAAGTGTTGTAAACTTAACAGTCAGGCTCTTTCCCTCAAACGGTATCGCTACAAAAATCACGCTGTAGGTATAGAGAAGGAAGGTAAACAGAATCAGTCTCACCTTCTTTTGCCAATCACGTTTTGAGCTCAGTTGTAGTCGGAGCATCACAGGCAAATTTTAGGATTTGTTTAAAGCGTTTGACACGGCGGATCGTATTATTCTCTGGCTGATCTTGAGCATTATATGGCATCATAGACGCCGTTTATATTAGGTTCACATCCTACATGAATGATAGGAGGTAGTATAATCAGTACAGTGCTAGTCAGTCAAATTTCCTGCCTATGTGTATTTCTAGTGTTCCTCAGATGTGTATTAGGACTGGTGTTTTCCCTCAATATATAAGAGACCAAGTGAATTCTCGCAATCTTCTCGGGTTTATACTGTTTGCCGACGAAAGAACACTGTATGCAAGCCACACAAACCCTCATTCTTTGATTCTATGAGTGAACTAAGAATTAGCAAACTATAGGAAATGGATGACGTATAAGAAACTGACACTAGATTTGGATAAAGAAAATAAAAACATTTTTTTTTCAAAGAAAACAAGGTTTCCTCACACTGCAAAATCGTTAAAATGTTAAGAAACATTACCCGATCGCAGGAATGCAGTTCTAGGTTATTAGAAATTATTACAGTGGTGTTTGAATATTCTGTATACCCAGAATAAGATGCATAAACATATTGGCTGTCTTTATTAGAATAATGAAACAATAAACTTAAACAGATCTGTATCATTATAATATTATCGTAATATATACGACCACCAAAATATTTGTGGTGCTGGTGGCAGCATTAAATTAAAATAATTAGTGATTGCTCAGATGAAAGTAATTCGAATTATACCCGGTCTGAAAAGATTCGAATACCTTAATGAAATATACGAAAGGTTTGAAATATTAGGATGGAAGATATTAACATATACGTGTCCTATTTGTTAACGTGTAGACGCAGAATTTGATTGGCGTTAACTATTTACTACGATAGAATAATCAATGCTAGGCACCATTAGAGAAACACATAATAATCGGAAATGCGTCTCAATAAATGGAATCATTGCCTTATTATGCCAAGGAGTTAAGGAGTGGAATTGATGGCTAATTTTCACTGAAGTCAATTGGTTTGTTACTCGATGTGAATGGCGGATTCGCTTAAGACAACAGAGCCATGGAAACGTATTGATCTGTTAAAATTTCTAAACATTCAAAACACACACACACATACATATATATATGATGTTATAATACCCTCCAACAGCAAGGATTCGAACCCCGCACCATTCGTGTGGTAGCTGGGAACGCTAAGCACTCGTCTATGCTGCCCATGATATGGAAATGGGCACAGAAAACAGTGAGGTATTCACCACCATCATTAAGAAGGTCAGAGAGGAATAGGCTGGATCAACCCTTCACTTCCGTCCTTACTGGGGTCATGACCTGACCCAACGGCTAGTGACCTGACACACGGCCGTCCAGTCAAGTCTCTTCCGTTAAGCTCTGTAGTGTAGAACTTTGTATAAACAATTTGTCATACATATTGTGATTACTTAAAAACATGTAACAATTGAATATTCTGATTATAGTTTATTTAGTGTGGAGTATTGGATGTTACTGTAAACCCCTGAAGATGCCTGTCTGAAGGTGAACCTTCAAAGTGAAATGATTGATTTCGGTGAAAATGTCTTTGAACGTTGACCCCATGATCGAATGGTGATGATAACATAAGAAAGGAAATAGATACTTATGAACATGCTGTCGTGTTCAATACCAAGTGCATAAAAGAAAATCTGATCCCTGCATTTACTAATATATATATATATATATATATATATATATATATATATATATATATATATATATATATATATGTACATGATGTTTCTGACTTCTTTCTGGA